>MDKI01172468.1:0-12491 GCA_005239505.1 Nicotiana paniculata
GGCGAGTTGGGAAGGTTGCTTATGAGCTGGCCTTGCCTCCCAGTTTATCAGGAGTTCATCCAGCTTTCCATGTATCCATGCTCCAGAGGTACCACGCCGACATCTCTCACGTGGTTGATTTCAGCGCTATTCAGTTGGATGAGAGGTTGGGCTACGAGGAGGAGCCTGTTTCTATTATTGATAGACAGGACCGCCAGTTAAGGTCCAAGAGAGTTTCTGCCGTAAAGGTCCAGTGGAAGGGCCAACTAGTTGAGGAGGTGACCTAGGAGTCCGAGGAGGACATGCGGAGCAGATATCCACACTTATTCAGCACTTCAGGTAGGATTCTAGACCCGTTCGAGGACGAACGTTTGTTTAAGAGGTGGAGAATGTAACGACCTGACCGGTCGTTTTGCGTTATCGGACCCCGTTCCCCTAAATGAAACTTCCCATAGCGGCTTATTGTGATTTATGACTTGCGGGGGCAGGTGGTCTGGGTTTCGGAAGTGTTTATAGTCCTATAGAAACACTTGGTTCCTTAAGGTTGGCCTTTAAGGCCAAGTTTGACTTCGGTCAAAATTTTGGGTAAATGACCTCGGAATCAAGTTTCGACGGTTCCGGTAGCTTCGTATGATGATTTTGGACCTTGGCGTATGTTCAGAATGGGTTTCTGATGACCCGGGAGTGTTTCGGCGCCCAATATTGAAATAAGAAGTTAAGTTCCTATTGTGGTTTCCGGCGTGTTTTTGTGTTATCGAGGTACGTACAAAATTTCGAGACTAATTCCGTTATGTCATTTATGACTTGCCTGCAAAATTTGGTGTCATTTCGAGTAGTATAGGTCGGTTCGGCACGTTGTTAGCGAAGTCAAGAAAACTTAAAGTTCCTAAGTTTGGTTCTAGGGGATTTGAGGTGTGATTTTGAGTTTTAGCAATGTTTTGGGTGTTCCGAAGGCTCAAGCAAATCCATATTATGATTTGGGACTTGTTGGTATATTTGGACAGGGGCTCGGGTGGGCCCAGGTGCCTCCCGGACACCACACGAGGCCAAAAACCACCTGAAATAGCTGTTGGTGCACATGTTCTGGTGTGATCCGCAGGTGCGGTTGCCCAGTCGCAGGTGCGGGACCACTCATGCGGTCCTAGCCTCGCAGGTGCGACCTCCAGCGGGTAGTCCATTTCTCGCAAGTGCGGAAAAAGTTCCGCAGGAGTGGAGCCGCAGGTGCAGTCTCCCCTCCGCAGGTGCGGGCCCGGGCTTCCTCGTCCATTTCCGCAGGTGTGAGCCTTTGCTCGCAGGTGCGGTCCTCGAGCCGCGGGTGCGGAAACACTGTCAGGCAATGTGTTTCTTAAATACAGGATTCTTCATTATTTCCTCATTTCTTCCTCCATTAGAACACCTTGAGATCTTGGGAAAAGGGATCAACGACCCAACCACTGAAAGGTAAGTAGATTCTATCCTAGAGTTAGTTAATGCATGCATTCTTAGTGGAATTTAACTACTTAATTAGTGAAAAATTAGGAATTTGGGTAGTAACCTAGGGCCTTTGAGAATTTAGAAAATTACCAGTGAATTGGCTATGAAATCATTGAAAAATCGTATATCACTGATCCTTAGGCTATGGGTGAGTGTTTCCTTCGAAAATTTTTGGAATCCGAGCATGCGGGCCTGGGGTTGGATTTTAGGATTTCTTCAAGTATGGCGAATTTGACTTACTAGTAGGAGGATTTCCATACTTTGAGCATAAATTGATGAATTTGTATAACATTTGACTAGTTTCGAGTCCTCAGGTGTAGAGTTCGGAGTTTCGGGCGCGTTCTTTGTCCGTGGAGTAGATTCGAGACGAGGTGAGTCTCCTTTCTAACCTTGTAAGGGGGAACTGTCCCCCTATGTGCTTTAAATGACTATGTGCTAATGTTTGTGGGGGCTACGTACGCGTAAAATGATGAGAGTCCGTACGTAGCGACTATTATTGTTAAGTCTGGGTAGTTAGGCCTACACCATGCCTTATGCTTTCCTTGAAATGAACTATATGCTTAGTGAATTAATGTTGCATGCGGCTTGTTTCCCTGACATCATGGAATTTAAGTAATTTTAAGGAATTTTTCACGAAAAGTAATTTATAAAGAATAAATGTGTGGATTGTGTGTGCATGTAACCGCTTCGCAATTTACATTCCGCGAGCGGAGTATTATTTCCCTCACTCTCATGGGAGCCGGTCGTACGCCACGGCGAGATTGAAAGATATATATATTATAGTTCGGGCAGTTCGACCCTCAGCAGTGCACAAATATGATCATTATGATGGCTCAGGCCGGTTGTCCTTATCCTGTATGCACATGTTAAATTGTTAAGAATTCTGTTATGGATTTTGAGTGTTCAGATATATTTTTAAAGGAAAGAAAAGAATAATGAAGTAGAAATTGTATATTTACTTCCAGTATTTATTTGTATTACTGTTATTTTAAATGTTTACTGCTTTTATCATCCTTGTATGTCCGTTACTGATATTATATCCTGCTAATCATTTTGTTGGACCTTAATGAGTGTCAAGTCGACCTCTCTTCACTACCTCTTCGAGGTTAGGCGGGATACTCACTGGGTACATATTTGTTTATGTACTCATGCTGCACTTCTGTACTTAATTGTACAGGTCCTGAGGCTAATGCATCTGGTTATCAGACCGGAGCTCGATTCTGATCTTAGTTGGACCCGACTTCACCATGAGCTGCTTCTCCTGACGATCTTCGGCAGCACCATGGAGTTTTCTTTTGTTTATTTCCCGTCTATTTCTTTCAGACAGTGGGATTGTATATTATGTTTTGTATATTCTGATAGTATGCCCGTAGGACTTGTGACACTAGTTCCTGCACACACGTAGTTGTTATTTTGGTTTGCGGGTCTGTATATATATATATATAGGCTCATTCCTGTTTTGACTGTTTTTGGTAAAAATGGCTTGCTATCTTTTTCAATTAATGTTTTTGAACTTTAAAAAAAACTTGGACGTGTTGGGATGTTTAACCGAGCACGGGAGGATTCCTTAGTAATTTAAGTGTGGGTTTGTCTAGCCCCGGTGTTGGGCGCCATCACGACCTGAGTTAGTATTTTGGGTTGTGACAAAATCAAGTGTTAATTTTCCTAAATAGTAATCAACTGGAGATTATTCGAACATCGTTTAAATCCAATCCTCGTGGAGACGATAATGAAACTATACTATCTTTGACTAGCGAGCAAATATTTTGTGTTGTGTTTTGTGCTCGTCAGGTTATCCTTTCTATCTTGGGAGGAATGTCACTACCTAAATTTCCCTCTGTTGGGTGTCGTGATGGCACCTAGTCTTAGGGACTAGGTAAGACTAACATTAAGTGAAATAACAATAATATTTAACTAACATCTAACAATTTTGAAATAGAAATCTCTATAAAATTTACAAATATCAAAAACCAATAGTACAAGTCATAAGCTCTACAGAGTGTACTAGAAAACCTATAAATAGAACTATTTCGAAATAAGAGGAAACAATGTAAATACAAAATCAGAAGGTGACTCCGAAGCTTGCGAATGCAGCAATAGGTTTACCGTGAGTCTTCACAACAACACTCCGCACAGCTAGCTAACGGTCAACTGACATCGAAATACCTGGATCTGCACAAAAACGTGTAAAAGTGTAGTATGAGTACACCATAGCGGTACCCAACAAGTATCAAAACTAACCTCAATGGAGTAGTGCGAGGAACAGTCAAGACACATACTGGACTAAATAACCTGAACAAGTGTAAGTGTAGGACTAACAGAAATACGCTATCTCTATAAAGCTATGCATAATGACAAAGATAATATGGTACTTGCAATAAGAAATAGAAACTACAATTAGCAGTGGGTCACAACAAGTAACAACACAGTAGAGTAAGCTGGGCACCGTTTAGATCCAAAGAACACAATTAAAAGAAGGACATGTATTAACTTGATGAAAAATAACCGCTTTCACATCAGGTTTTATCCAATAATCTCCACGAGGCACTGAATCTCAAAATATTCATAATTCACGGGTTCCAATTTGAGAACTCTAAACACTTGGCATCTTGTGCCTTCACTACAACCAATAACTACATAGACGACTAACGTGACAATAGAACCAGACGAGGGTGTGCATCAATACTCAACAATATCAAGATCCTTCCTCTTAACAGATAAGAGTGAATAACTACGTATATGCTTGTGCAAGTGTTTTAACATAGTTCATGCTACCTGATAAGTATAGAAAAAAAAAGAAATGGACAGCACATAGAATATTTTCCCACAATTTTCCACAAGATAAAACTCACACATGTAAGTGCAACACTACACAAATATCAACAACAAGAATGCCCCCAGGCCATCATAAATCATCACAAATCAATCCCTGACATAGCCCACCTTGTCTTGCCACGTGCATAACTAATGAAATAAATTCCCACCTTGTCTTGCGACACGTGCATAAAAATATTCTCACCTTGTCTCGCTACATGCGCAACCCACATATATATAGCCCGCCTTATCACGCCGCATGTGCAAATATCAATAGTAATAATAGCACGACAGAAACCTCGTGCAACACAACCCCAACCGCACAGCAGAAACCTCGTGTATCACAATAACAACTGCGCGGCAGAAACCTCGTGCATCACATTAACAACCGCACAACAGAAATCTCGTGCATCACTACGACAAGTACAACAACAACAATGTCATAATACAATAGTACGACAAGTAAATCAACTCAAGAGCTTTCGATCCCAAAGAAACAGTAGATCTAGTTCAAAAGGAATAATCACAATAGAGAATACTAGTCGTAATAAGAACATGTCAACAAGGAAGAAAAGAATATGTAATAACGGTTCCACAAAGTACAGTTCAAAAACAAGGGAGGTATCAAGAGTCAATAATTCCAATTAAAGATAAGTCAACTATGATAAAGGATAACTAACTTCATTTAAGATTTAGTACTCACGAAAGAGGTACAACAATTACAATTAAGGATAAGCAACGGAAATGATAATCATGACTTCAATAAGGCTAAACAATTACAGAAGAGACAATAGTAATTTCAAGTAAAGATAAGCAGCTAGGAAAAGATAGCATGTCTTCACTTAAGTCATATAAAAGTAAAATAGGCAATAAGAGTGGATCATGACGCAATTAATTCCAATTAAAGCATGTAGAGGTGAAACCGGAAATAATAAAACTTAAACATAACAAAACAACTTCATACTTAATGAAAGAACCTAAGAACCATAAAAGACCAATTTTCCACAAATAAGTATGAGTACGTACTTGTCACCTCGCGTACATAGACTACAAATTGCACAGAAGACTCAAATCCTAAGGGATAGTTCCCCCGCACGAAGTTAGGCAAGATACCTACCTCAAAGCAGACAAATTGATACTCTAATATGAATTTCTCGGGTGAAATGCCCTCCGGACGGCTCAAATCTAGCTCAAATAACTTTAAAGCATAAATAAAACTTATAAGAAACTATTCCGGGTCATAAAGCTCTTTATCAAAATCCAAAAATCAACCCAAAAGTCGACCCCCGGGCTCGTACCTCGGAACCCGACAAACATCACAAAACCCAAACACTCATTCCGATACGAGTTCAACCATACTAAAATTATCAAATTCCGATACTATTTGGTCCTTCAAATAATCATTTTTCATTTTGAAAGCTTTCTTCAAAATCCCCATTTTTCTCAACTCAAAACACTAATTTAATGCTAAAAATAAAGATAGAAACATGGAATATAATAAATTCTAGGTAAAGAACACCTAACCCAATAATTGGCTTGAAAAACACACGAGATATCTCTAAAACCGAGGTGTAGAACTCAAAATATGAATAAAATGGTCAAACTTTCAACTTGTATGATTCTGCCCACGACTTCCGCATTTACGGACAAGAAAGTGCATCTGCGCACCCGCATTTGCGAAAAAATATTTGCATCTGCGAACACAGCTAAGTAGGTTTGGATCCACATCTGCAGAATTAGAGCCGCACCAGAGACCTCGCAAAAGCGAGCATCATCGCATATGTGATCGTTGAGCCGCAAAAGCGAATTGCACCTGCAAGCCAGCCTCCGCAGAAGCGACCAGGCACACGGAGAAGCAGAGCCGCACCTGTGCTCCAAGATTTCTCAGGTGCAAGACACCAGAACTAGACCTGTTCACAACAATGAAATCTATCTGAAACTCGTCCGAAACACACGTGGGGCCCTCGGGACCCAGTCCAGCATACCAACAAGTTCCATAACTTAACACGGACTCGCTCGAGGTCTCAAATCATAACAAACAACGTCCAAACTACAAATCGCACCACGAATCGAACTTAGGAACTTTCAAATCTTTTATCTTCTAAAACTCGCACTGAAACCTATCAAAACAACCTGGAATAACGTCAAATTTTGCAGGCAAGTCCCAAATGACATAACAGAGCTGTTCAAACTCTCGGAATCGCATTCCGACCCCGCTATCACCAAAGTCAGCTCTCGGTCAAACCACTCAGCCTTCTAAACTTTAACTTTTTCCAACTTTCACCGAAGTACTTCAAATTACGCTACGGACCTCCAATTCCAAATCCGGATGCACGCCTAAAGCCAAAATCACCATATGAAGCTGTTGAAATCATCCAAAACCCATTTCGCAGTCGTTTACACAAAAGTGAAATTCCGGTCAACTCTTACCGCTTAAGCTTCCAAAACTAGAATCCTTCTTCCGATTTGACTCTGAATCATCTGGTTATTGAGCTCGACCATGCACGCAAGTCAATACACATAATATGGGGTTGTTCAAGAACTTATGCCACCGAACGGGACTTAAATCCTCAAAACAATCGGCTGGGTTGTTACAAAAAAATAATCCTAAACCTCGGGTACTAGGAGGGGATTAAGTTCCTTAAGGAAACACTGTAAATTCAGTGGGAACAAATTAATTTATATTTCTTCTACATTTCTGATTTTTCTTTGCGTCTGATTTTTGAATATATTATCGAATACATATTTGTAACAAATTCTACTCCATGTGTTCTATTTTATGACCCAACTGCATTTGAGAATTTAACATATGTTTCCTTTTCATCATTTTTAAGCGTTCTTTAAATATTCGCATTAGTTATGGAGTATGTTTTTCCCCTACAGCGTAGAGTGGTACTTTATACATAATTTTCAATATATGTAAATGTTATTTTAAAAACTCAATGTTCAAATTTTCGCTTAGAAATCAAATTAGTTAGTATGACTCTCCTTCTTTGGATTTCAGTACATAAAATGAACCGAATATAGTATAGTAATAGATAGAATTCTTTTTTAAAAAAATCAACGACAAGAAAAGATTCATAAAATGTTGCATTCATTATAATGACACAAAAAGTTGCAACTTGCTAGCACATGGAATGGACCCTATGAGCTCAACATCTTAGAAGTTTCATCTGCTTCTTATTTCAGAAGTGCAATTAATCTCCTTCAACTACTTATATAAATTGCCTGCTCAAACACTTTGGGTAAACCAAAACAAATCCTACTACACTTATCACCACAACCCAAAAGCAGATTCAATGAATCTAAGATGATGAGAAAAGGAAGAACAAATTGCATGGGCATGCTTAAGCTTGTTATAGGAAAGCTCAAGACTCATCTTCAACTAATTCACAAATATTCTAGTAGATTTCAAGCTGATCATAAATTTGTAGAATCACCAAGAGCAAATGGTGAAGTGGTGCCAAATGATGTAAAAGAAGGACATTTTGCTGTTTTTTCGGTCAATCCAGAGGAAGAGCCAAAGAGGTTTGTAGTGGAACTGCATTGGCTTACAAATCCTTCATTCTTGAATTTATTGAAACAAGCTGAAGATGAATATGGATTTGTACAAAAGGGTGTTCTTGAAGTTCCTTGTCGCGCCGAGGAATTACAGAAGATTCTGCAACACAAGATTGGAAGGAATATCATTTCTTTTACAGTTTAACTATTCGAATGTACTTCCTTTTTTACATAAGATATATGTACACCGTAGCTAATTTTGACTTAGTTACTATTAGTTATTACTCCTGTTTAATCTAAGGGGTCGTTTGGTAGGGTGTATAAGAATAGTGTTGAACGAGGTGTATTAGTAACGCAGAGATTAGTAATGCAAGCATATTAGTTATGTAGAGATTATTTTTTATCCATTATTTGGTATCGTGTATTACAAATTAATTAAAATGCATAGCATAATTTTCAAGTAAATTAATTGTTTACAAGTAAGCTAATTTTTAATCATGCTAATTATTACGCGGCGCCTTCCTGAGGTTCTTTGGAAGGGCGACGTAATGCTAAGCAACCGATGTCAAGGTGGTTGTTGTCCGCCAAGTGAGGTCCCCTCCGCACGCTAGACGAGATTGTCAGTGCCGTGCAGGAAAACCAATGCCAACAATTTGAGAGAACAGTAATGAGAATTGAATAAAAGCTTGATTGAATTAATGAAAGCTGTTACAAAGAGAGCAATGCGGTGTCGAGGGGGAGAGACACCAGTACAGAGAATTGCTTGCTAGAAAATGTTTGATTGCTTGATCCCCCCTAATAATGCTTAAAAAAAATGAACCAACATTACAGGAATAGAATAAAATATGCTAGAGAAACATAAGGAAAATGCATGGAATAAAAACTACTCTAATAATACAGGGAAAAAGGACTTAGTTTTCTACAGGGGTAGAAACAGGTCCGTTGTCAGCTGCTTGTGGCTGGGCGCTCGCGAGGGAAATTGGTGGGGGCGACAGAGGCACATGCGCGCTTGTCACTTGGCGCGGCCAAGACCACGGGGCCGTCCGTGGCGCTAGGCGTTGAGAGGCTTGCTGGGACGCCACGGGGCGCGTCCAAGGGGTCATGGGGCATGGTTGGAAAGCCGCCCATGACATTCTCCCCCACCTGAGTTGGCGACGTCCTCGGCGCCCTACTTGCTAAATAATCTTCAATAAGGCTCTTGTAGGCTTTGAGGTTTGTTCCCCTCTCCCAAGTGTTCTCCTCTGCATCACACCCTTGCCATTTTACCAAGAACTCTTGGTGATCCAACTTGAAGCATGTCATCAAGAATAGCTTCAGCCCGCCTTTTCCCGGTTGAGCCGGGGCCTCGAATACCGGGTATGGTGAGTTGGCTCCGTGAAGGATCCTCCGTGTCTTCCCGGAATGGTTTCAATAGACTCACATGGAAGACGGGATGTATTTTCCACCAGCCTGGGGTATCCACCCGGTATGCAACTTTCCCAATGCGTCTTTCAATGGACAAAGGTCCAATATATTTTTGTAACAGGCGAGGGTCTCCCACTTGGTATTCAACAAAGCAACGATTCTGATCAGCATGCCTCTTCATTCTCCTTTGGGCTTTAACAAGATAGCTCCGCACTATCTCCATATTCTTCTTCCATTCTGTCGAGAAGCTAGTAGCACGAGGAGATTTCCCCATGTTTGGTTCATTCACAGTGTGTGGGAGTAGCGGTTGTTGCCCGGTAACAATTTCAAAAGCGCTTTTGTTTGTACTGGAGCTCTTTTGTGAATTAAAACACAGTTGAGCAACATCCAGGAGCTTCACCCAATTCTTCTGCGATCCGGTAACAAAATGGCGGAGCTATTCTTCCAGCATGCCATTGAACCGCTCCATCTGGCCATCGGATTGTGGATGAAAACTTGAGTTGTGACTCAATTTTGACCCGAGGCACTTAAATAATTGGGTCCAAAAGTTGCTAGTGAACCGTGAATCGCGATCACTAACAATGTCTTTGGGCAGGCCCCAATATTTGACGACATGAGAGAAGAAGAGTCGAGTTGTATCCTCTGCTGATGTGTATTGAGGTGCTGCAATGAAGGTGGCATACTTCGAAAACCGATCTACCACAACCAAGATAGTTGTGAGGTCTCCAACCTTGGGCAATCCGGTGATGAAATCCAGTGACACGCTTTCCCAAGGTCTCTTTGGAACAGCTAGAGGTTCCAAGAGTCCCGCTTGTGTCAAGCGGTCGGACTTGTCCTTCTGGCATATTAGACAAGTCCTCAGAGTGTCATGACATTCCACCAAGAGTGTTCTTCTCAGATCCCCTCCTTTTGGAACATAAAGTCGGTTTCCTTTTACCTTCAAGAAACCATCCTCCATATAGAACTGGCGAGTCTTGCCCTGTTCTACTAGATCGACCAAATATTGTGCAGCAGCATCCTTGATGAGTAGATCCTGTATTTGGTCCTTAATGGTGGTGGCTAATTCGCTCCCCCTTAGGGTGGCGAGTAGGCACACCGATGCTAGGTCTGCTCTGCGGCTGAGTGCATCGGCCACATGATTAGACTTCCCGCTCCGGTACTCCAGGTTGAAGTTAAATTCTGCTAGGATTTCCTACCATCGGGCCTGTCGGCCGTTCAGTTTCGGCTGGGTCATGAAATGACTAACAACTGTGTTGTCTGTCTTGACCACGAACGGTGATCCAAGCAGATAATGCCTCCAAAGGCGTAAGCAATGGACGACAGCCAATAATTCTTTCTCGTGGGCGACATAGCGCCGATCTGCATCCTTAAGCTTCCGGCTCTCGTAAGCTACGGGATGCCCGTCTTGTAGTAAGACCCCGCCAAGAGCATAGTCGGAAGCATCTGTCTGTACCTCGAAGGGTTTGGCCAAGTTAGGAAGGGCCAAGACAGGGCTACTAGACATAGCCGCTTTTAATGCATTGAAGGCCTCCACTCGCCTAGGACCCCAATCCCAAGGCGTGACCTTCTTGAGGAGTTCAGTTAATGGTATTTCAATGAGAGAGTAGTTCTTCACAAATCGCCGATAGAAATTGCATAGACCAAGGAATGCCATCAAGGCATGGATATCCTTGGGTGGTGACCAATCTGTGATGGCTTGAATCTTTTGCTGGTCCATCTTGATACGCCCTTCCTCAACGACATGTCCGAGGAAGTTGATATGTTTTTGAGAAAATGAGCACTTGGATAACTTAGCGTACAACTCATGCTCCCGCAGCCGGGCTAGGACCTTCCGCAATTGCTCCAAATGTTCATCCAGTGTCTGGCTGTATACAACGATATCATCCAAATAGAACACCACGAATTCATCAATGTACTCTCGGAACACCTGGTTCATTAGGGTGCAAAATGTGGTTGGGGCATTAGTCAAGCCGAACGACATGACTAGGAAGTCGAACGACCCATTTCTTGTCACATAAGTCGTCTTGTGTTCATCACCCCCAGCAATCCGAACCTGCCAATACCCTGTTTTCAGGTCAATTTTTGTGAACACCGTAGCACTCCCTAATCTGTCAAACAAGTCTGCCATGAGAAGAATAGGATACTTGTTCTTCACAGTAATTTTGTTCAGCACCCGATAATCCACGCAGAGGCGTAGACAACCATCATGTTTCTTCTGGAAAAGCACAGGGGACCCATATGGGTACTTAGAGGGTACGATGATCCCTGTGTCTAGCATTTCCATCAATTGTCTCCGAAGCTCGGTGAGTTCGGGTTGTGACATTATGTAAGGCGCCTGGGCAGGTGGCTTCGCACCCGGCACCAACTCAATCTCATGGTCCACAGTGCGCCTAGGCGGAAGTCGCTTCGGCATTTCCTGTGGCATGACGTCTTCGAATTCCAGTAGTAGCTCCTTTACAGGTGTAGGGAGTGGTCCCGACGAGCCTTCTACCTCTTCAAGACATAGGGTAGCCAGAAATGTAGGTTCATTTTTCCTGACCCCCTTCTTTAGTTGCAAGGCCGAGATGTTCTCAGCGGCCATCTTCCTGGATATGCACGGAATAATACAGGGTGTGGCCCCGTTTACCCCCAACATCATAAGCATGTCCGCATATGGTACGGGTATGGTGTTGGTCTGCCTCAAGAATTCCAGTCCCACTATCAGCTCAAAGTCATCTATGATCACCACGCGCAAGGTCAACTTTCCTTCATAAGGCCCCATCTTTACCGGTACTCATTTTGCTATTCCACTTATGGCTGAGGAGGCGAGTTGATAGCCTTGACATGACCCCGACCCTTTCCCACAACTATCCCAAGACGCCCCACCTGAGATGAGGCCAAGTAGTTGTGAGTGGCACCTGTATCTACCATAGCCCGAATGGGTTTGCCATTTACCCTTAGTTCAACGAACATCAAGGTCCTCTCTTGCTTAGGAGGAGTCCATTTATTCGTCTTCTTGGCAATTGGGCGGGGGTCCTTCTTCTTGCGGATACCAGCACTGGTTCCCGCTAATGCCTCCGAAACAGAACCAACAATTGCATTGAAGGCACCGACTACTTCGGTTTGTTCATTATCATCTGCTTCATCATCCGTCCCCTCATCGTAAGCTTGATGGGCGTTCATCTGCGCATGTGGACATTCATTATTCCAATGCGGTCCGCCGCAATGACGTCACCCTGAGGGGGGCTTTCTCCCCCGGTCATTGTTGTTTGATGCAACATTGTTGCTGCCTGAGGAGGGAGCCTTAGGTTTGCCTGCACTTCGATCTCCCCCACTTCTGT
>ML334615.1:0-22569 GCA_005239505.1 Nicotiana paniculata
TTTATGGTAGATAGAGGGTTCATGATTGATAGAGATAATTAATCAAGTTATATGAAATATCCGTGAAGTAAGTTCACCAACGGGGGAAACCCTAGCCTTAGACCTTTCTCATAATTGTTTACAACACATTGTTAGTAATTGTTAGTTATTATTATTGTCAGTAGAATTAGTAAAACATCACCAATTTATATTCAAAAAGTCTTGAGAGAATTGATTGAGTAAAAGTTGNCTGGATTATATTTGCAACACCCGTTTAGTCTTTTATTAGACATAGTTGAGCGTGATCACCCATACTTATTGCTTTCCTACTCAATGCATCGGCCACGACATTGGCCTTTCCTGGATGATACAATATAGTGACGTCGTAATCTTTCAATAACTCTAGCCATCTCCTCTGTCTCAAATTAAGATCCTTTTGCTTGAACAAGTACTGGAGGCTACGATAATCCGTGTAAACCTCACATGGCACACCATAAAGATGGTGCCTCCATATTTTCAATGCATGAACAATGGCTTCCAACTTAAGTCATGGACATGATAATTCTTCTCATGAATCTTTAACTGCCGAGACGCATATGCTATCACCCTCCCCTCTTTCATCAATACCACTCCCAACCCAACACGGGAAGCATCACAATATACCGTGAAAGACCCTGAACCTGAGGGTAACACCAATACTGGTGCTGAAGTCAATGCTGTCTTGAGCTTCTGGAAGCTCGCCTCACACTCATCCGACCATTTAAATAGGGCACCCTTCTGAGTTAATCTCGTCATCGGGGATGCTATAGATGAGAACCCCTCCACAAAACGACGGTAGTATCCTGCCAAACCCAAGAAGCTCCTGATTTCCGTGGCTGAAGTGGGTCTAGGCCAGCTCTTGACTGCCTCTATCTTCTTAGAATCTACCTGAATACCCTCTGCTGATACGGCATGGACCAAGAAAGCTACTGAATCTAACCAGAATTCACACTTTGAAAATTTTGCATACAACTGATTATCCCTCAAAGCCTGGAGTGTTATAATGAGGTGCTGCTCATGCTCCTCCCGACTGCGAGAGTATATAAGAATATCGTCAATGAACACAATTACGAAGGAACCCAGATAAGGCTTGAAAAATCGATTCATCAAATCCATAAAGGTTGATGGGGCATTAGTCAAGCCAAAAGACATCACCAAATTCTTAGTGCCCATACCTTTTCCGAAAGGTTGTTTTAGGAACATCAGACGCCCTAATATTCAATTGATGGTAGCCCAATCTCAGATCAATTTTTGAAAACACACTGGCACCCTGAAGCTGATCAAATAAATCATCAATACTCGGCAATGGATACTTATTTTTTATAGTAACTTTATTCAACTGTCGGTAATCTATACACATTCTCATTTATACATCCTTCTTCTTTACGAACAAAACCGGTGCACCCCAGGGCGAGACACTAGGCCTGACGAAACCCTTATCAAGCAGGTCTTACAACTGTTCTTTCAATTCTGGTGGGGCCATCCGGTGTGGAGGAATAGAAATGGGCTGAGTGCCCGGAGCAACATCAATACAAAAATCGGCATCCCTATCGGGTGGCATTCCCGGCAGGTCTGCAGGAAACACTTCGGGAAACTCTCGAACAATAGACACTGACTCTATTGAAGAAACCTCGGCATCAGAATCACAGATATGAGAAAGATAATACAAACATCCATTCTCAACCATGCGACGAGCCTTGGCATAAGAAATCACTCTGCTGGGAGAATGACCAAGAGTCCCTTTCCATTCTAACCGAGGCAATCCCAGCAAAGCTAAAGTAACTGTCTTGGCGTGACAGTCCAAGATGTCATAATAAGGTGAAAACCAATCCATACCCAAAATGACATCAAAATTGACCATGTCAAGAAGCAACAGGTATACACTAGTTTCAAGACCCTCAATAATGACTATGCACGAACAATATTCATGATCTACAACAATAACATCCCTCGCCGTTGTAGACACATAAATAGGGACACTCAAAGAATCCCGGGGCACAACCAAATACGAGGAAAAATAGGATGACACATAAGAATAAGTAGACCCCGGATCAAACAAAACTGAAGCATCTTTATTACAAACTAAAATGGTAGCTGTGATAACTGCATTGGAGGACTTCGCCTCAAGTCTGGCTGGAAATCCATATAATCGGGAATGGGCCCCACCACCTTGAACTACATCACCGGTAGGACCCCTGACAGGTGGTCCTCCACCTCTAGAAGGCTGACCTCCACCTCTAACATTCTGACCTCCACCTCTGACTACCTGGCCCCTACCCCTGGCTGGTTGGGCAGGTAGTGCTGCACCTGGTGCCGGAACTATAGCACGAGAATTCTGGTACTGAAGTTGATTACCCAAAAATTTCGGACATTATTTCCGAATGTGCCCATACTCACCACATTCATAACACCCATCCTGATACTGAGGCTGACCCTGACGAACCGGCTGACCACAATAATAACTCTGAAGAGGAGGTGCTCTGATAGGGGATGATTGATCAGAATAAGGCAAGTAAGATCCACGACCACCTGAGGCATCATGGGACATCTGAAGTGCTGAATTAAATGGCCTCGAAGAATGGCCTCTACCCTGAGTATCTCCGCCTCCAGACGAGGCACCGCTGAATCTACCGGAATGGCGAGGTCTCTTGTCTGACCCCTGAACTCCCATCCCGAGAATCGTCTCAACTCTCCTGGACACATTGGCCGCATCCTGAAATGAAATCTCAGTCCCTGTCTCCTTAGCCATCTGCATCCTGATGGGATGGGCAAGGCCCTCAATAAATCTCCTAACCCTCTCTCTCTCTCTCTCTCTCTCTCTCTCTCTCTCTCTCTCTCTCTCAGTGGGCAATAAAAGAATAGCATGCCGAGCCAAATCCACAAAGAGATTATCATACTGGGTAATTGTCATACCGCCTTGCTGAAGATGCTCACACTGACGATGCTTCTCTTCTCTAGTAGTGATCGGCAAAAATTTCTCCAAAAAGAGGTGAGAAAACTGATCCCAAGTCAGAGCAGGTGACCCAGCTGGTCTAGTCAACAACTAATCCCTCCACCATTTCTTGGCGGAACCTCATCTGAAACAAGGAGAAGTCGACCCCATTAGTCTCAAAAATACCCATATTACGAAGAACCTCATGACATCCATCCAGATATTCTTGAGGATCCTATGAAGTAGCACCACTGAAGTGAACAGGGAAAATCTTGACGAACCTGTCCAATCTCCACAAAGCATTGGAAGTCATAGCTGCCCCCTCAGCAATCGGGGTTGCAGCAACTGTCTGAAGTACCTAAACTGGGTTGGCTACTAGGGTCCGGATCAGAGGAGTGGTATGATGAGGAGTGTGGGTAATAGGAGTCTGGACCCCTCCTCCAGCCTGAGCTACGGCTGTTGCAACAGGGAGTGCACCAGTCTGGGCTACACTCTCCATAAGGCCCACTAATCGGACCAAAGCATCCTGAAGCACCGGGTTAGTAATAAACTCCTCTAGGATCTGAGTTGGTCCAGCTGGAACGGTCTGAGCTGGAGCCCCCCATCAATCTCAATCTGGGGCTCCGCAGCTGGGGCCGCAGTATGAGCAATGGACTGAGTCCTGCCCCTGCCTTGGTCTCTGACGTGGCCTCGACCTCTGCCCCTAATAGGAGTTGCTGCTGCTGGAAGACCGGATTGTTGGTCAGCGGAATAAGAAGCACGTGTTCTCGCCATCTGCGAGAGAGTAGAAGATTTCAGTCAGCATTTGAGATACCAAGAATCGCACGACAGAGTAGAAATAAAAATGAGTTTGTTCCTAACTTTATAACCTCTAAGAGAAAAGTACAAAAGCCTATGTGTCGATCCCTCAGACTCCATTAAGCTTGTTCGTGAATTGTGAGACCTATGCAACTTAGTGCTCTGATACCAACTTGTCACGACCCAAATTCCCAACCCACGGGATAGTGATGGAGCCTAACACCGCACTTTCTAGGCAAGCCAATGTTCGAACTTGATTATCCATTTTCCTTTGAATATTTACTGAAACACAATGAGACAATTTGAATCAAACTAAATCTAATAATTTCCAATAATTGTCATCAGGAATAATATTCGATATGATGAAACGAACCACGAGCTAAAACCAACTATATAACTACCCAGGGTCTGGTGTCACAATTCACGAACTACTAAAGAGTACTACAAATAATGGACTGAAAGAATTATATATCTATTTTTGAATGTAATAAAAAAGTGTCTATAAAATTAAGAGAAGACTCCAGGAATCTGCGGACGCCAGCAGATCTACCTCATGTCTCCGAACGATGATGTCAGCTACTAAAATCTCCTAACTCTGGTCAGTACCTGGATCTGCACAAAAGAGTGCAGAGTGTAGTATCAGTACAACTGACCCCATGTACTGAGTAAGTGCTGAGCCTAACCTCAACGAAGTAGTGACGAGGCTACGACGGGGCATTAACAATATAACCTGTGAACAATATATAATAAAGCAAGAAGGAAATAGTAATAATAAACTAAATAACCAGTAACTTGCAACAGTAAATAAAAATGTGATGACCCAAAGGGTCATCTTATAATTTAAGACACTATTACAGGCTCATTAGAATAAAAATACTAATTTTAATTACCTCGATTTGTGTGCGCAGTCCGAGCGTGAATCCGGAAAGCTTTTATGTGAAAATATGAGAAATAATAATTTCTAGAATTAAAATTTAGTTTTAGTTGACTTGGGTCAACATTTTTAGTAAACGGACCCGGATCTGTGATCCGACGATCCGCGGAGGTCCGCAGTGCAAAATATGGTACTTGGGCATATGCCCGAAATTGAATTCCGAGGTCCCTAGCTTTAGAAATCAATTTTTAAAGAAAATTGTTTTGCTGGATTTTTAATGAAATGAAAAAATAAATTAATATTTGAAACCATTTTTATCGAGCCCGTATTTTGGTTCCGGAGCACGCGAACGCGATGTGTTAAGTGGGCCTGGGGGAGAGGGTGTTGATTACTCTATGAGAACGCGGCCACCTGGTCGTGAATGTGAAGGCCACTGGGCCTAGATCTACGCGAACGCATTCAAGACCCCGCGAACGCGAAGGCCATTGGTCCTGACCCATCGCAAACACGGCAGGCCCATCGCGAACGCGATGAAGGCTTGCCCAGTCATATAAAAACAGTTTTAAAACTCGGGCATAACCTATTTTTCACCTATTTTCAAACTACAAGGACCTAGAGGCGATTTTCTTCACATAAATTCATCCCCAAGGTGTTGGTAAATAATCCTAAACTCTTCTCTTTCAATTACTCAATATAAACATCACTTTTCAATCAAAAATCAAGAATTTTCATGGTAGAAATTGGGGGTTTGGGTAGAATTATGGAATTTTGTAAAAATGGAATTTTGACCTCGAATTGAGGTCGGATTTCGAAACTAATTTCATATTCGGGCTTGAGGGTGAATAGGTAAACGGAATTTGGTCCGAACTCCGAGTTTGGACCAAGCGGGCCCGGGGTCAGGTTTTAACTTTTTTTGAGAAAACTTAGGAAAATAATGATTTTTCAGTAAAGTTAGTTCCTTTAGCATGAATTAATGATATTAAACTAATTATGATTAGATTCGAGCGGTTAAGAGGAAAATTCGAAAGGAAAAGCGGTAATTGAGCAATGAGTGGCCTGCGAATTTGAGGCAAGTGCTTGGTTTAACCTTGACTTGAGGGAATAGGAATTCCCAACTTAATTGCTATGTGAAAGTGCATGTGTGTGGTGTATAGGTGAGGTAACGAGTATCTATTCATCCCCAAATTATCTGCTTAACATGACCCCTTTCCCCGTTTCTAATTATTTGCTTCGGAACTTAATTGTTTCATGATCATTGATGTTTATATGTCGATTTGGGTTCCTTAACTTATTGATAAGTATTGTTTCAAGTATTTTGGAAGTGTTGGTTGTTCTCTTGGTTTTATTATGTTACATAAGGATTTAACTGGATGTCAGTGTTACGATATGTATATAATTTCTGGTTGGTTTCGTTGTGAAATCATAATTGATGAAATTTATGAGTTTTACAGCTTCTGTTTACAATTGTTGACACAAAAATGTTGTGAAAGGCTTGGCCTGAATTGTGAAAGTTTTTTGTAAATAAACTGATATGATATGTCTGGTGGGAGAGGGTTGCACGCCGCAACAAAGAGTGATAAGGGTGGACATGTGGGATCGGCTTGCACGCCGCAACAAGGAGTGATAAGGGTGGACATGTGGGATCGTCTTGCATGCCGCAACAGGAGAAATAAGGGTGATATATATATATATATATATATATAGGGAGGAGCAATAAGGGTGGACAGGGGGAGCGGGTTGCGTGCCACAACAAGGAGCGATAATGTCAGGACCCCAAATACCCGACCGTGATGGCACCTATCGTGAAATCAGGCAAGCCACACATTTCATCGCTAAAAGTTGATTTTAGGAAAAATCATTATAGTTACAGCAAGACTATCGTTTTTATAAAAGAATTTACGGGTTTAACATCAGTGACAACACAAATAAAGGAAAACCCAAACCCAGATCTAGTGTCACCAAGTCATGAGCTACTACATCAAAATATCAAAATACAAAGCCGACACAAAGTTGTCTGAAATAAGTAAATATGACAGGTGGATAGAGAAGGAGATAATCGAGGATGCGATCGCCAATTGCTACCTCGATGCCTCCCAAGGAACTCTGACTGCAGCTCAGCAACCACTACCGGGTCTCGCTGTACCTGGATCTGCACACAAGGTGCAGGGGGTAACGTGAGTACACCAACTCAGAAGTAACGAACCCAAACTACGGGCTGAGAGGTAGTGACAGACTAAACCTCAATAATTGTAATGAAAACAGTACACAAAATTTAGGCATGCTCACAATTTCAACAGATAATGAAAACAGAATATGACCGATATGATAAGTAACCCAGGTATATCTCAGTACTCTACATGCCAATGTATCAACAGTGTGAAAATGCACATAGTGCTCACAACTCTCACACAGAAGTCCACTCAGTACTGTATATGGCTCTAAGGACTAGAGAAAATCCATCCCGGAATATGTATAAACACCGGTGACCGTAGTTACTCAATACTGAGGAAAAGGCCAATCCAGCCCCCACGAAGAAGATCCATCTCCGGAATACAACACTCGAACAAGATCAGTGTCCAGGGATGATCCATCCCTCACATATCATTAACTTCAAACAAGATCCATGTCTAGGGAAGATCCATCCCTCAATATCAATGTTCTCACTGTGGATGTAAAGACTCCGGAGGGGCTCTTATTGGCCCAAGCGCTATATCAAGCCAACGAAGGCATGATCTGAGTATCGCTGCGGTGTGTAGTCTGATCTCATAACTATCTCAATAACAGGCTCTCGGCCTCACTCAGTCATTACTCTCTAGTCTCGCTCACATGGGCTCACAAATGCATGAACTAGCCCACAACAATGATAAATATATAAAATCAACAATCACCGCGAATGAGGCATGAAATGATATGCTATGACAGGACTGAGCATAAAAAATCAAATAAACACATAAGGAGATAGCAATATACGACCACTCGGGTCTCAGCATTTTCAGAGTGAACCCCTAGCATTTTACTTAGCATGATTTCAAGCATGGTCACATTAACCACCACAATAAAAGTGTTGATATCAATCCGAAATAGCTACTAGACGGTTCCATGGGATGATCCAGGCCACAACCACTCGGTGTACGCCCGCACGCCCGTCACTTGGCATGTGCGTCACCTAAATTATAATCATATAGCATATAGTTCGGGGTTTCGAACCCTCAGAACCAAGTTTGGAAATGTTATTTACCTCAAAACCGGCTAAAATCCTAGCCCTCAATGCCTTTTCCTCGAGACTCGGCCTCTGATTGCTCCAAATCTACCAAAAATCAGATTTATATCATTAATATATGCTAAGGAACGAAGCCCACTCAAAAATTATCAAATTCAACCAAAAATCTCGAGATTGGCCAAACCTGACCTCCGAGCCTACGTCGATAAAATTCACATCACAAGAATCCTCATCCTCCCACGAGTCTATATATACCAAGAACATCAAAATCGGACTTCAAATGACCCCTCAAATCCCCAATTAAATGTCTCCAATTTCCAAGCCCTAACCCCTCAAATTACACCATTAGATCCCACAAATTTCGTGATTAATCAGTCAAATGACACTATAGAAATGAGTTTTAGGTCCAAAAATCTTACCTCCACGAAGTTCCTTGAATTCCCTTCCAAATCTCTCCTACAAGCTTCAACCCGCATGAAAACCTTGATGAAATAAGACGAAATTCGCGAAGGCTACTATTTATACTTTCTGTCCAGCAAAACCGCACCTGCGGACCTTCCCTCGCACCCGCGGACCCGCACCTGAGGTCCCAGGTGCGCACCTGCGTCCTTAATTAAAAGTCCATTTTCCACTTCTACGCTCGACCAACCGCACATGCGGACTCGTAGGTGAGGTAACCTTTTGCATCTGCGATGAAGCCTCAGCCAGACCAACTCCGCACCTTCTATGACCAAACGCACCTGCGATCACCCTTCCGCATCTGTGGAACACCAGAATAGATTACACCAACAGCCTTTAAATGCCAAAAACCAATCCGTCAACCATCTGAACTCATCTCGAGGCCCTCGGGACCTCAACCAATGGTACCCACAAGTCATAAATGATCACCCGAACTTAGTCGAACCCTCGGAACACCCATAATAATATCGAAACACCAAATCAACCCATGATTCAAGCTTAAGGATCTTCAAACTTCCAAAATTCACCAACGATGCCAAAACTAACCAAACCTCGAGCGAATGACCTGAAAATTTTCACACACATCCAAAATGACACTACGAACCTGCTCAAGCTTCTAGAATTCCATTCCGACCCTGATAGCTAATTTTCCACATCCGACCGAAAATTGCCAAAAACTCAATTTCGCCAATTAAAGCCTAATTCTACTCCAGACCTTAAAATAACATTCCGAACACACTCCTAATCCCAAATCACCTAATGAAGCTATCCGAGCCAACCGACCCAACACAACATAATAAAGTTGAACCACATATAATGAAGCCGAAATAGGGAAACAGGGCTAAAACTCTCAGAATGACCGATCGGGTCGTGACATTCTCCCCCACTTAAACATACGTTCGTCCTCGAACGTGCCCAGAGTCATTCCAAAAACCATCAAAATTGCCGTGTAAGATACCATGCACATACCCGGGGGGATCCCACGTCACCCTATCCCATATAGGTCCAATAGCACAACATAGCTGAAATTTCGCAATCCAACCTAATCGAAAAACCTTAGAACCAAATTTCCATTTTTGAAATAATTTGTAAGGTCAAAATCCCACATCAATAAGCTGAATAAGTCTGAACACGCAGCATCAAGCCATATCCGAACCGAAGATGTAATCACATGATATACCGCATGACTCAAACACTCATCGCGATAACTCTGAATCACAATAGCCGCTCAAAACAACCCAACACCGGTAAATAACCTCTTATCAAGCAATGCTTCATTCTAACACTTTCATATATTGTCGATGAAAAAAGAAACATGCAGAAACTAGTAACCATTCGTCTGATACGTCAGTCATAGAACTCCCCCTTCTCCGACAGGAAATACTGCAAAGTTTCTAAGCCGATCAACATCAATATCCTCCCAAATATACCGCAACCATATCCGAAAGTACCCATTCTAGGTCTGACGACCTCATCTCATCTACCACAATCACTCTAGCAACATGACACATCAATACCATCCAGAGCCATAACCTGTGCAACTCGTGCACCCCACAGCAACATCCCAACGTACTCAAATCATAGAAAAGATTCACACGAGAGGACTATCCCGCCAACTCAACAAGTACCATCACAACACCATGCTACGAGCCTAGCACACATTTTAAAACCAAAACACACGAATCCGACACCGAGGATCATACCTCTACATAACTCCGCTACAATGCGTGATACCATCCAAACAGTGGATCACATGAAATACTTCCAGCCACCATGCTCAAATCAATAACCATACGCAATTCGTCATCAAGTACTCAAAGTGCGTTGCCATAACCACGGGGAATCGGACGATACCATGCCACACGAACCTGAAAGAACATAACCAATACGTATTAATCCGCAATACTCATATAGATCCGCACCATAGGTGCATATAATCAATAATCAAAACTCTTCGTAGTACCGAAATATAACTCATACATCACTCCAGAACACAAATAAACTTAATGACAATCGAATGGTACATCCTCCAACAATAGAAATTCGGAGTCAACAATTCCGACCTTGTGCAGAACACACACCCATACTGGGCCTACCAATGAACCCTAAATCAACTTTGGTCACCCACAGTAGATAGATAACTCTCTGAAAGTTCACAATGACTGAATCATGGCACATACTAACATCTGACTAGCTTTGCTCGCATCTTCACAGTCCACAACCACAAAATAACCTATTTATGAGAACTCCCAATCTCAAAGTCCATGAAGCGCAGGAATCACCATATCTGATCCCATCTTCACTGCTCGAATATATAACACCTCTAATACTTAATAATTCCATGAGGGATACCCCTAAAATTCTTCTGCGCCACCAAGCAACCTTTAATATCAGCAGTCGATCCAACAAGAGAGCGTCGCAATACCAATGAAGAACCCTTAACTCCACATATTGCCCTTTCTGAAATGTATACCCTCATCAAGCCACCCAATAGTGATATCATCTACCTAGTCATCTGAAACTTCCAATGCTACCTAAGAATTTTTTACCTTCCTTCCAGAACTGAACCGTGACCTCACATATGCAAATCTCAACGCTACACAACATACCGCGTACGACATGCCATCCTATGATAAATATGAGAACTTCTGATCCCTCCCGAGCCACAAGCAACTACGTACCCAACTAGCTAAGAACTTTCCATTTAATCCCATTTAGAAGCAAAATTACTATACATCACCTGCACCTCACGCTAGTAAAAAAAATATACATCTCTAACCATGGTAGAAACCATCAGGAACTATCCGAATCCCATTTTTACAACACCAAATCGTCAGGACTGAATCCTTCTAACTCAACCAAGCTACGCAGGTCACCAAAACCCAAGAGCATTGCTAAGAATCACCTATAAAAAGTCATTGCCTCATAAACACCCAAAGAACCAACCATATCCCTTACCATGTCGATCCGACCTACTACAAAGTGGTCATATTTATCCAAGTTCCTTCTGAATTACCTTTGGATTGATACTTCTCCTTGCCATAATACCACAATTCTCAACCTAGACTCACCACACGAGACTCAAGCATAAGACCGTACCGTCTAAGGCTCGCAAGGCGCTGAATACTCTCTCAAATATCCCCAAAAGTACCACATTCAAAATACTTACCCTGAAGAGACTTCCCGCGAATTTAAAGCCATTACCTTCACTTTCTTGATACTGATATGTAGAATCCATGATAATGTAGTAATGCCACAAGTCTTGACACCCTCCAACATAAATCTCAGTTCTAGCCAATTACACATCTTGAAGATTTCCAATTGTTATATATAAACCTTGAATCCGTCAGAACCATTCTCGAGAGGCATCCACTCTACACAAATCTCAATTAAACTGATCAAACAGATCCAACGACCTGACCCCATTTGCACACCAACATCCTAGGAAGTAACCCACACTTTGAAGCAACCAAGAAAATTCCTACTCCGCACACACTACACTATTTACAGTTACAACTCAATCATTCGATAAAACTCATCTACCCATAGAGTATATTACAAACTGTATTCCAAATTTCCATTACTCGAGTCATTTTCAAACTCCACCTCTACAGGTGATAACAGACTCACCAGCATACCTCGAACTGGGACCAATACATCACATAATCGTGCAACTAACTTATTATTAGTAGACTCCCCCACTTGGCTCAAATCCATAGATCAAGACAAGAAATAACTCTCATTGTCCATACGCTATCACTGCCACCATACCGCAGTGAGATTCAACTAAATCCTTCATAAGCTCGTATAACTGAAATCATCTGATATCTCGAATCATCTGCAAATCTCGCGTTCACCATTGTAATGGTCATGCCAACTTCCACAAGCAGTCTAAACTCAAAGTGCAACATATATCTTTTACTGGTAAAAGAGAACTTGCTACAAAACAACATAAGGATTACACAACCTCATAACACCCCGTAGGAGATCACCCCGCTCGCTTAGCCTCAAACTGATATCTCTCTATACCCTTCCAAAAATCATAGATATTACATAATCACTTTATCCTTCTGTATCAAAACACAACCAATGCCTACCCTCGAGGAATCACAACACGTGGTATAAAAACCTGAAGCTGATGGAAGAACTAACACTGGAGATGTGGTCAAAGAAATCTTGAGCTTCTGGAAGCTCTACCCATACTCGTCAGATCACTAGAATACCCTCACTGGACACCGCGTTCCCCAAGAAAGTTACTAAACTGATCCAAAATTCACACTTGGAGGACTTGGCATAAAGTTTCTTCTCCATCAATCACTATAATACCCTCCTCAATGCTGAGTACGCTCCTTCTGGCTACGTGAGTACGCCAGGATGCTATCAATGAATACAATAGCTGTAATACACTGTTAATCAAACATATGAACGCTACCGGGGCATTGGTCAGCCCAAAAGACATCACCAGGAACTCATAACACAACAGATCCATTTCACTCCACAACTAAACAACATGAGAGGTCTTCTAATACACTCACAACTCGAAGCCATGTGCCAACTCGAGAAAAAAATCAAACACTCAATAGTTCTTGCCACATTTACAGCCAATCATTTTGTCGTAATCAAACAATTTGAACACACCTCGCCATTAAATCACACTCGCCACATAGTCATCCAGTCACAAAACCCCACCGATAAGGACACAAACAGACCTATAAGTCCCAAATACACGGCTCAACAATCGAAATCTCAGCACTCAAGCCACAGAATAAAGGAGGCCTCATGTCCTCAAGACTGGCCCATTATCAACATGCTAAAAATCACATCTCACCCATGTAAATCACAAGCCATCGATGCACAACTGATACCGAGCGCTCACATGCGCATTCGAATACACGAAAGGGATTCAAAGAGTTACGCTTTTGGCTAAATGAATGGATTAGCACGACAAGAATTCAAGAATGTGAGATTTTTTCTATGGGTTCTGTAGCCTCTCGAAGATAAGTACAGACGTCTTCGTACCGATCCGCAAGACTCTACTAAACTTGCTCATGACTGGCGAGACCTATTTAACCTAGGGCTCTGATACCAACTTGTCATGACCCCAAATACCCGGTCATGATGGCGCCTATCATGAGATCAGGCAAACCAGACATTTCATTGTTAAAATTTATTTTCAGGAAAAATCATTATAATTACAGCAAGAGTCTCATTTTTTTAAAAGCATTTAAGGGTTTAATATTACTGATAACATAAATAAAGGAAAACCTAAATCCAGATCTAGTTTCACTGAGTCATGAGCTACTACATCAGAATATCAAAATACAGAGTCGACACAAAGTTGTCTGAAATAAGTAAATAATAGAGAAGGAGATAATCGAGGTTGCGATCGCCAACTGCTACCTCGATGCCTCCCAAGGAACTCTGACTGCAGCTCAGCAACCACTACCGGGTCCCGTTATACCTGGATCTGCACACAAGGTGCAGGAGGTAACGTGAGTACACCAACTCAGAAATAACGAACCCAAACTACTGGATGAGAGGTAGTGACGGACTAAAACTCAATAATTGTAATGAAAATAGTACACAAAGTTTAGGCATGCTCACAATTTCAACAGATAATGAAAACAGAATATGACTGATATGATAAGTAACCCAGGTATATCTCAGTACTCTACATGCCAATGTATCAACAGTGTGGAAATGCACATAGTGCTCACAGATCTCACACAGAAGTCCACTCAATACTGTATATGACTCTCAGACCCAGGGAAAATCCATCCTGGAATATGCATAAACACCGGTGACTGTAGTCACTCAGTACCGAGGAAAAGGCCAATCCAGCCCCCACAGAGAAGATACTTCTTTCGAATACAACACTCGGACAAGATCCGTGTCCACTGACGACCCATCCCTCACATATCATCAACTTCAGATAAGATCCATGTCCAGGGAAGATCCATCCCTCAATAACAATGCGCTCACTTGGGTATATAAAATCAACAATCACCGAGTCGGAGGCATGAAATGATATGCTATGACAGGACTAAGTATACAAAATCAAATAAACACATAAGGAGACAGCAATATACGACCACTCCAGTCTCAGCATTTTCGACGTGAAGACCTAGCATTTTACTTAGCATGATTTCTAGCATGATCACATTAACCACCACAATAAAATTGCGGATATCAATCCGAAATAGCTACTAGATGGTGCCATGGGGTGATCCAGGCCGCAATCACTCGGTGTATGCCTGCATGCCCGTCACTTGGCATGTGCGTCACCTAAATTATAATCATATAACATATAGTTTGGGGTTTCAAACCCTCAGAACTAAGTTTGGAAACGTTACTTACCTCAAAACCGGCTATAATCCTAGCCCTCAATTCCTTTTCCTCAAGACTCGGCCTCTGATTTCTCCAAATCTACCAAAAATCAGATTTATATCATTAATATATGCTAAGGAACGAAGCCCACTCAAAAATTATCAAATTCAACCAAAAATCCCGAGATTGACCAAACCTGACCCCCGGGCCCATGTCTCAGAATTTGATAAAAATCACATCACAAGAATCCTCATCCTCCCACGAGTCTATACATACCAAGAAAATCAAAATTGGACTTCAAATGACCCCTCAAATCCCCAATTAAAGGTCTCCAATTTCTAGCCCTAACCCCTCAAATTACACCATTAGATCCCAAAAATTTCTTGATTAATCAGTCAAATGACATCATTGATTTTAGGTCCAAAAATCTTACCTCCACGAAGCTCCCTTGAATTTCCTCTTCAAATCACTCCTACAAGATCCAACCCGTGTGAAAACCTAGATGAAATAAGCCAAAATTCGCAAAGGCTACTATTTATACTTTCTGGCCAACAAAACCGCACCTGCGGACCTTCCCTCGCACCCGCGGACACGCACCTGCGGTCCTTACTTAAAAGTCCATTTTTCGCTTCTGCCCTCAACTAACCGCACATGCGGGCTTGCAGGTGCGATAACCTTCCGCATCTGCGATGAAGCCTCAGTCAGACCAACTCCGCACCTGCGATGACCAAACGCACCTGTGGTCACCGTTCCGCATCTACGGAACACCATAATAGATTACACCAGCAGCCTTTAAATGCCAAAAACCAATCCATCAACCATCTGAACTCATCCTGAGGCCCTCGGGACTTCAACCAATGGTACCCACAAGTCATAAATGATCACTCAAACTTATTCAAACCCTCGGAACACCCAAAATAACATCGAAACACCAAATCAACCCATGATTCAAGCTTAAGAATCTTCAAATTTCCGAAATTCACCAACGATGCCGAAACTAACCAAACCTCGAGTGAATGACCTGAAAATTTTCACACACATCCAAAATGACTCTACGAACCTGCTCAAGCTTCTGGAATTCCATTCCGACCCCGATAGCTAATTTTCCACTGCCGACCGGAAATTTCCAAAAACTCAATTTCGCCAATTCAAGCCTAATTCTACTCCAGACCTTAAAATAACATTCTGAACACACTCCTAAGTCTCAAATCACCTAACGAAGCTATCCGAGCCAACCGACCCAACACAACATAATAGAGATGAACCATATATAATGAAGCCGAAATAGGGGAAACGAGGCTAAAACTCTCAGAATGACCGACCGGGTCGTTACAGATAAGGGAAAATATTTATGTTTTACTAATTTTCAAAAATAAGGATTTGGAAAACTTCAGTTTTATTAAAAAGGTTTTCATACTCTGATTTTTACTACGATTTAAATTGAAACTTGGAAATTTTGAGGAGTTTATTATAGTTGATATCTGAAAAGAGTTATCCGAGTTGTTTTTACTTACTGTTGCAAGTCACTGGTTATTTAGTTTATTATTATTATTCCTTCTTGCTTTATTATATATTGTTCACAAGTTATATTGTTAATGCCCCTCCGTAGCCTCGTCACTACTTCATCGAGGTTAGGCTCGGCACTTACTCAGTACATAGGGTCGGTTGTACTGAAACTACACTCTGCACTCTTTTGTGCAGATTCAGGTACAGGCTAGAATTAGGAGATTTTAGTAGCTGACATCATCATTCGGAGACACGAGGTAGATCTGCTAGCTTCCGTAGATTCCTGGAGTCTTCTCTTAATTTTATAGACATTGTTCTATTACATTCAAAAACGGATATATAATTCTTTCAGCCCATTATTTGTAGTACTTTTTAGTAGTTCGTCAATTGTGATACCGGACCCTGGGTAGTTATATAGTTGGTTTTAGTTCGTGGTTCATTTCATCATATCAAATATTATTCCTGATTACAATTATTGGAAATTATTAGATTTAGTTTATTTTAAATTGTCTCATTGTGTTTAAGTAAATAATCAAAGGAAAATGGCTAATCAAGTCCTAACATTGGCTTGCCTAGCAAGTATGGTGTTAGGCTCCATCACGATCCCGTGGGTTGGGAATTTGGGTCGTGACAAAAAATAACTCGGATAACTCTTTTCAGATATCAACTATAATCAACTCCTCAAAATTTTCAAGTTTCGATTTAAATCACAGAAAAAATCAGAGTATGAAAACCTT
This sequence comes from Nicotiana paniculata, assembly GCA_005239505.1. Lineage (NCBI taxonomy): Eukaryota > Viridiplantae > Streptophyta > Magnoliopsida > Solanales > Solanaceae > Nicotiana > Nicotiana paniculata. The sequence continues at coordinate 16,872 of ML334615.1, forward strand.
TTTAATAAAATCGGAGTTCTCCAAATCCTTATTTTTTGAAAATCAGTAAAACATAAATATTCTCCGTTATCGCTTGTTGTGGTGCACAACCCGCTCCCACCTGTCCACCCTTATCACTCCTTGTTGCGGCATGCAACCCGCTCCCACCAGACAATCACATCACTTTATTTATAAAATTTCTACAATTCAGGTCAAAACCTTTCACAATATTCTCATCTCAATAATTTTAAACAGACAGGTGTACAACTCATGAACTTCATCAATTATCATTTCACAATGAAACCAACCGGAATATATATATGAATCGTAAAACAATATCATCTAATTCAAGCTTTATCTATCACCATGAAACCAAGGGAACAATCAACCCTTCCAAAATACTGGGAACAATACTTGACAACAAGTCGACGAAAATAATTAGAAATGGAGGTATCAATGATCATAAAACAGTTTAAGCCAGGAATCAAATAAATTGGAAACAAGGAAGGGACCATATTCAACAATAATTTTAGTGGTTCATATATACTCGTCACCTCACCCATACACCACACACATGAAAATTCACATAGCATTTAAATGGGGATTCCTATTCCCTCAAGTCAAGGTTAAACCAAGCACTTACCTCAAATTCGTAGGCCACCCACTACTCAATTACCGCTTTACCTTTCGAATTTGCCTCTAACCCGCTCGAATCTAATAATAATTAGTTTAGTATCATTAAATTATGCTAAAGGAACTAACTTTACTGAAAAATCATTGTTATCCTAAGTTTTCTCAAAAAAAGTTAAAACCCGACCCCGGGCCCGCTTGATCCAAACTCGGGGTTCGGACCAAATTCCGTTTACCCATTCACCCCCGAGCCCGAATATATAATTAGTTTCAAAATCCGACCTCAATTCGAGGTCAAAATTCCATTTTTACAAAATTCTCTAATTCTACCCAAACCCTCAATTTCTACCATGAAAATTATTGATTTTTGATTGAAAAGTGATGAAAAACATTGGGTAATTGAAAGGGAAGAGTTTAGAATTGTTTACCAGCACTTTCGGGATGAATTTGTGTGATGAAAATCGTCTATAGGTCTTTGTAGTTCGAAAATATGAAGAAAATAGGTTCTGTTTTTTAAATTGATTTTATATAGCTGGACAGGCCTTTATCGCGATCGCGATGGGCCTGCTGCGTTCGCGGAGGGTACTGTCCCAAAGGCCTTCGCGTTCGCACTGATATGGACGCGTTCGTGAAGCTTTGTGACTTATGAACATCGCAATCGCGGCCCCTTGGTCGCGTTCGCGTAGAACAAATCGACTCCCTTTCCCCCAGGCCCACTTAACTCACTGTGTCCGCGTGTTCCTGCCTGCGTTCGCGATGGGTCTCCCCCCAGTGCTTCGCGTTCGCGTCCAAGGCCATGCATTCTCATAGAACAAAAATGACCCCCAGCAAATTTACTCTTAGTGATCGCGTGAGAGACTTCGCGATCGCATAGAAAAAAGCATCAGTGCACTAGAAACACTTATGACAGCAGAATTTTATAAGTTCAAACATCCTGTAGCCTATCCAAAACTCACCCGAGCCCTCGGGGCTCTAAACCAAACATGCATGCAAGTCTAAAAACATCATAAGGACTTGCTCGTGCGATCAAATCACGAAAATAACATCAAAAACTATGAATTTAACCTCAAAACGCATGATTTTTCTCAAGAACACTTCAATTTCACTATATCTCAACCGGACGTCCGAATCACGTCAAACCAACTCTGATTCTTACCAAATTTCACGGTTAGGACTTAAATATCATAACAAACTTGTACCGGGATCCGGAACCAAAATACGGGCCCGATACTAATGAGTTCAAACATTAATTCATTTATTTATTTCCTTAAGAAATCCAACATAACAATTTTCTTCAAAAACTGATAGTAACAGGAAATGACCAGACTTTCCATGAATATACATTTAAATTTCTATCATTTCAGTTGACAATTTATATTTCAACGCATTTAAAGCAGATTAAAGTCACGGAAAAGTGCCAAGCAAATAGCATGCGCATATAATGTCGATGACGTACAACCTGATCCAACAAAATAATAAAATATGCACTGCCGAAGGGTCGAATGGCGCGTACCATAGATGCATCTACTAAACTGCCGAGGTGAACAACCCGCTTCCATGAAAGTAGTGGAAAGGATCACCCCGCTCGTGGAATATAATTGCGAAGCGGTTACATATAAACATAACATATTTTTCCTCAATCCTTTTAAAATGATAATTTACTTGAAACCTTCAAATTCTTAAGATTTTGAAATGAATTCCTATCCCATACAAAATAGTGCATATAATTAGTTAACAGTATTACAAAGCATGGTGTAAGCCTAAAACTACCCGGACATAACAGGAATAGTCACTACATACGGACTCTCGTCACCTCGTGCGTACATAGTCCCCCACAAGTAATCACATATTATATAAATTCACCTATGGGAAAATTTCCCTCTAACAAGGTTAGAACAGAGACTTACCTTGTCCCCAAAGCTCACTCCCGAGCTCAAGAATGCTCTCAAGCCCTCAAACCGGAGACGTACAATCCAAAACTATCCAAATAAGTTAAAAACTAGTTAATATAAGCTCCAAAGTCCTCACTTCCACTATTAGAGTGATTTCCCATTCCAAATTACAAGATTCCTAAAATCTACCCCCGGGCCTACATACGCGGATTCCAGAAATTTTCGAAGGAAATCATTACCCATAACTTTCGGATCAAGAAAATATGATTTTTACTAGATTGTAAATCCCATTTCTATCAAAACCCTAGGTTTTACTCTAAACCTATAATTTTCACTAATTTATATGCTAAAATCTACCCTTAACTATGTATTAAACTCACATGAGGTAGAATTTACTTACTTCACAAGACTAGGTCAAAATCCCCTTCTCAAGAGCTCTCCAAATCGCCCAAAGTTGAAATAAATGACCCATAAATGCCTAAGTCCCATTTTTAAAAGAACCTTACTGCCTCCAGCACATGCGGTTCCGCTTCTATAGAAAAGGAACCGCATCTGCGGAAATTGGGCTCCGCTCTTGGGCCGCGTCTGTGCAGCTTCGCCTGCACCTGCGAGCTCGCACCTGCAGCTGCCCAACCGTAGGTGTTGTCGCACCAGAACTGGTGCACCAGCATCTCATTTTGAGCTTGGACTCGACTCATGCGACGTCCGAATGGCATCCGGAGTACCTGAGGCCCCGTCCAAACATACCAACAAGTTCTAAATCATAAAACGGACTCGCTCGAACCTTCGGAACACCGAAACAACATTAAAACCAAGAATCACACCCTAAAACCAATTGAATCAAACTTCTGAACTTTAAATTCTTCAATCTACTTCCAACATGCCGAAACGTACTTATACTACTCGGAATGATTTCAAATTTTGCGTGCAAGTCTTAAATGACGTTACAGAACTATTCTCAGTCTCAGAATTATTTTTGGACCTCGGTATCATCAAAACATGTTCCAAACCAAAATTATAGAACTTCAAAAACCTTCAAGAATCAATTTTTTTACTATTTGGCGCTGAAACGCTCTCGGGTCATCGGAAACCTGTTCCGAATGTACGCCCAAGTCCGAAATCATCTTACGAACCTATTGGAACCATCAAATCCCAATTCCGAGGTTGTTTATCCAAAATATTGACCGAAGTCAAACTTAGCCTTTTAAGCCAACATTAAGGAACCAAGTGTTCCGATTCAAACCCAAACTCTTCCAAATCCCGAACCAACCTTCCCCGCAAGTTATAAATCAATAAAATAAAGTACGGGAAGTCTTATTTAGGGGCACGAGGTTCTAGAAAGCAAAATAATCGATCGGATCATTACACGTGCATTGCACGAGAAATACGTATTGAAAATAATGAACATTTAATTGCTTACACTGTTGAATATGTATACAGTACGAAGTTAATAATCAATTCCATAAAATAAAAATCATATAATTTATAATTCGAACCAAGTCATTAATAATATTTTTTATACGGTAAAGGGCCTAAATTGCCCCTGTAGTCTTCGCCCATGTGCATAAATACTCTCCGTTAAATATTAAGCCCATCTTTGTCCCTGCCGTTACCCAAACTGTGGTATTATTTCCCCTCTAGGCTAATTGGGCCTTAATTTAGCCTAGTACTAATTTAAGTGTGCCATTAGTCTTAATTAAATCCACTAATTAATTTCCACCCTAATCACCTAACCCCCCTACACACCCTTGTACCGACCTCATTCTTATATAACACTTCCCCATTTTCCCCTTTATTTTATACTTAAATAAAATTGATAGGTCCCTCTCCATTTCCACCCTACTTCACCTAGGGTTTTCATTTCTGGGCATTTTCGCGTGGAGATCGTAGAAAATTGATGTCTGAGATTCAATGGCAACATCAAGTTGAGTAGATTGTATAATTTCGTTTTTAATTTTTAAACCCCTTTTTCTCAAGAAATCATCTAGGGTTCTGTAAAGATTTGTTCTTTATTTTTTTTTATTTCTGGTACAATATCTGTGTGAAAATGACAGTTTATTGTGTAAAGCTATGACCTTTTATGGTTATGTTGGGTTTTTGTTGGTCCCAATTTAGTATCTTACTTTTGTGATATTTTTAGTCTTTTTTTTTTTGTCATTTATCGATAGTTGATGTGGTCCATCTATGTTTGTTTATCCCCTTTTTTGAATGTGCTTCTTTCAAGGATGATTGATAAAGTAGATATTATTTTCAATTATGGGGGTCATTGGGTCCTTTCACCTCAGTTACTTTATAATGGTTCTCTGGTCGACAAATGGACTGATTTTAATCCAGATTTGTTGTCTGTTAGAGACATTAGTGAAGAGTTCATCAATTTAGGGTTTAATGAATTTAAACAACTTTTAGTGAAAGGCCCATCTGGTAGGTATTATGTGGTTGATAATGATAATGGAATTAGGGAACTTCAGCTTCTCATTTCCTCTCAATTCAAGGTTATAGAGTTATTTGTTGTTGATAGGGATGACCTTGATCTTACTGATGTTGCTTTAAATATCATAGAACATACTGAAAATCAGGATGTACAAGTAGAAGTTGCTATTGAGGGTGAATAAAGTGATGATTTGTTTCAGTTTGGTGCATCTGACTATGATGAATATAATTCTGAGGAACTTGAAATACTTATCCAAGAGAGGAGGAAAAATCTAGGTACAAAATTGGAAAATTATATGGATCTATACTTAGGTATGACCTTTAAGAATATACATGAAGCAAGACAGGTCATAAATTTCTATTATGTTGCTAATAAGAAAGCTTTGGTAGTTAAGAAAAGTGAACTAGATCCAGGTATATATGTCAAGATGGCTGCCCATTTGTTTGTCTTATCTCCAAATAAGGGGTAGTCATGGGTTTAAAATCAAGAATTTAAATCCAAACCACACTTGTGATGATGCTTTTGTGAACAAGAGAGCTGATGTTTCTACATTGGCTCATTACTTTAAAAACAAAATCCAAAACAACCCAAAATTTAAGGTGAAGGATATGAAAGGGAACTAGAGGATGATTACATGTTAAATGTATCCAAATGGAAGTTGAAGAGGGCTAAAAGATTGGCTTTGAAAAAACTAGAGGGCAATTTTGTTGATGATTACAACAAGCTTGAGGCATATGCCCAAGAAATTAGGGATAGTAATCCTGGA
>ML334618.1:0-32526 GCA_005239505.1 Nicotiana paniculata
GAAGGGTAGTAGATTGTCCCATTGCTCGAGGACGAGCAAGAGTCTAAGTGTAGGGTGTTGATGCGTGGCTATAATTCATGGTTTAAAACATTACGTGCCTTACATTTTATGTGCGTTAATGATAAAAATACACGTCGTATGTGCATAATGGAGTCTATTTCATATGTAGGTGAATTGGATGTGGAAGCCGAGCTAAATGGATGCATAAACGTCAAAAATATGCTCAAGAGTCAAAAAGGAGTGAACCTGGCTATAGCCGGGCGTTTGAGTTGTAAAGGTATTAGCCGGGCATTTGGGCTATAAAGCCTGGTGAGACCAGGCGTTTGGCCCATAACGCCAGGCCTGGCCAGACGTTAGCCAGGTGTTTGGCCTGTAACGCCTGGTCCCTAATCCGGTCCAGTCCGAGTTTTGAAGGTTTTAAGTGTTTCCTGGTTTGACTAGAAGTATCCTACACGTTTAGAGTTTGTCCCAAAACATATAAATAGACCCAAAAACACAAATTTGAGGGGATGATGCCATTTTTGGAGAGAAGATACGCACGGGATCATTAGGAAGCGAAGGATTTCTCAGTTTTCTTCATCTTATTCTAGTATTTTCAATTTATGCAACACTTATGCAATTGTTTGATTTAGCATGAGTGGCTAAACACCCATTGTTCTGGGGTTGTGGGTTATCCATGAATTGTTATTCGACATTAATTTAACCTTGATTATAGTTCACTCAATATATGGTTATTTCTTCAATTCTATGTTTAATTGCTTAATTGTCTGGCCAACAATTTGGTTCTATATACTATCTATGTTATGATTGGGAAAGCCGTATATAGATTAGAGAAGAATTGAAGAGAGCGCGATCTTAACCCTTCAGGGGAGCGGATTTGTGGTTAGGATAGGAATATACCTAGTCACCGTGCTTAATTAAACATCGTAATCTTAGTGCGTTCTAATAGATTAATTTCATAGGAATATAGGCGTTAATCTATTGAGAATAGGCGAGTAGTGCTTCAGGAGAAGGCTATGAGAGCGTTTATCGATTAATTAGCAACCATTAGTGAATTATATGAAGGGGAGAGTTAATTAGAATGCAATACGAGTGGTGAATTGATCGCAACTCTGGAATATTTTCCTTTACTGAATACAAAACAATACTTTCGTACTTGATAATTAGTTATTCCATAGATTCGTAGTACAAATTAGTTACATTCCTGGATTTTATTTTGGCTTGATTTAATAACGATTAGAGTGATTCAACAAGTAGTTTACGCAAGTCCTTGTGGGTTCGACATTCGATTTAACATTATATTACTTGCTACGACCACGTATACTTGTGTGGGCGTTTGAGACCAACAGTATTTTGGGCGAGTTATCCTTTAATATTACATTTATTGTCATTGCATGCATTTAATCCGCCTACTCACTTGCGTATTTATTGTCAATCATTATCGGCATCTTTGTATAGTATTTAATATTACAATACTTTATTTTATTCTATCCATCATCACGTTCATAAATCTGACAGTCATTAAGTTTAACTAGGATTAACCTTCCATTTCATTCGTTAAATCTCTTATAGAAAGATTTATCACATTTTTGGTAAAACAATGTTTTCACTAGTTTTCCAATAATAGCCAATTAAATATTATCTTTGTCGAATTATCTTGGGATAGCTTACTTGTTAAGAGATATCATTCAAATAAGAGTGTGATTATCAATAAAAGTGTGACTTTTGCCACTTATATTTTCTCCAACCACTTACAATTGTGTAAAAGAGAAAAAGAAAGGAGAAAAAAAACATTTTAATATAAATTAGTTCTCCAAAGTCCAAACAGTTCTTTAACAGATAACGTGCATGCACGAAATGATATGATCTTGTGCCACTACGGGAGATAAGGTAGGAAGCAGGGGAAGTTATGGTGAGGCTGCATTACAGAGGAAGAAAAACCTTGGAACTTTTAGGCAGCAGGGGAACGTGCCGGCCTCTGTTATTTGCAGGCTAATATTTGTATGGTCCATTGTCCTTTTTCCCAATTTCCCAAGTCTAACTTTATTCTACTCTATTATGACCCCCCTAAACTCTTCTCCCTATGCTCTTTTACTCCTTTTTTAATCTTTTCATGCCAATTTGCTCATTTTTTTAGTTCTAATCTACAGTGTATTTACCAAATTTACCCCTATTTTCCTATGATAAACAGTCCTCAGAGTCATATCCAAATTTTTTATGCAATTCCCAATTACCCCTACAAAGTCAGGGGAAATAGGGCGTTCTAAAACCAACCAAATTCATGGCTAGGTCTAGTGGAGTAGTTAACTCTCCAAAAGTCAAAATCATCCCAATTGCACTTGGAAAATTGATGCAAATATTTCCTATGCTTTTCCTATATGAAGAATATTTGAAGTGAGTATTTAGTAGACAATTAGGCTTGATTAATGATGTCATCCTCTTGATTACTGTTTTCCCCTTCTTTAAATTGCAGTTGGAAGGAGTTTATTCATTTTACTAACACCTTATACTATTCGGTAGAGATAATTTAAAAAAAAAAAAGGAAAAAGAAAGTGGCCAAGATAATGATCAATTTGTCTTGAGTTCTAAATTTTATCTAGTTCAGTCTAATCTTAACATTCCAAACATATACTACTACTACTAGTAGTATTTTAGTTTGTCACGTTTAAAAAATCACAATCAATCATTTGGACTTGGAGACTCTCTAGGAGTTGAAAAACACTTGTTAGTTTCCACTTTTTTTTCTTTGTTAATTTCTCTCTAACAGAGATGATGTTTAAAGCTGTATGAACTACATAATTTGTATTTCTATCTCTTTGTCGTAAATTCATTCATGAAGATCAAAACTAACAACAACAATAATAAACTCAGTAGCTTTTTATAAGTGGAGTTTGGGCATAAAGATCAAAAGTATATAAATAATACTTACTATGTAAAACACATAAATTTCTTTTCAAAATATCACTTGTATGTATCTATCCTTTTCTCTTTGTTTTTTTCTTTCTAAATGTATCAATGTATCTTTAAATTCCAATTTATTTAATTAAATACTCGGAGTAACATTTTCCACAAATACAGAAAAAGAAGAGGAAGAGACAGAGACAAGAGGGGAGGAAAAATTATTGTGTAATATTTGGGAGGAGCAATAATTTAGGCCTTTTGCTAATGTTGGGACATGGCATGGCAAGAATACTTGCAATAGTATAGGAATCACAAGAAATGGAGTGACCTTTTCCACACTTCCGGAAAGCAAAATCAACCTTTTTTTATGGATCTAGTCTATCAGGGTCGATTGGTTTGAAAATGCTTTATGTCGGGATAAGTTATGTTGAAATTAATTATGTTGGGATCAGTGATTCTGATATTATTTTTATTTATTGTTTGGTATCTTGTATCAAAATTGACAATTGCATAATTTTTAAGAAAAATTGTATAAGTTATCCTGGCAATAATTACCCCACCATCTGCAAGGTATAAGTTATTTCAATACTTATTTTAATTCCGGTATAACTTATCTCAAATTAACTAACCAAACAAAGTATTAAAGTGATACTAAATTTTTATACCAGCATTGTACCGTTCTTATAGCGCATACCAAATGACTCTTTATAGTATACTCTCACCATCATTTGCTTTTGTCTTACCACAGAATAATTCGTACCAAAAATCCATGTATGCTATCCTTCATCTATAAGATGTTATACTACTACTTGATCATCAAAAGTTTAGACATTCTAATTGGTCAAAAAGAAGTCTAGTCCCCTTGACTATATACTAATGATGAATCCCAAATCTAACTATTTGACTCAAAAGTATAGAAGAATTAGTACAAAAGATTCATCATACATTGCTTTGAGATATTGCAACAACTAGTTTCTAAAAGTTTGTGCACTATTATCTTTCATCAAGTGTTGCTTCCTTTGAGAAGAAGAAATCAATTGGTCTTGCTACGCCAAAAAATATATATACATTCGTTACTCCTTCATTCTCATTTAATTGTCGCTTTAAGTCTTTTACGCCCATTAGAAAAATAATTAATACAAAATATAATTTACTAAGCTATCCGATCCCTATTAAATCTCTTTTGAGAATTAAGCACTATTAAAAAGAACTATTACTTCATACTAATATTAAGAGTATAGTAAAAAATAATATAATAAATTTATTCTTGAATTCCTAAAGTGAATTATTTTTGGATAACTTTTGTAAAATAAAGTGACTGTTAATTTGGGACTAAGGGTGTAAATAGATGTTTGGAATAAATATTGTAATTTTTTTAAAAAGTAGTACTTGGAGTTAAGTTGAAAAATGATATTTGGACATGCATTTCACTTAAAAAATATAGCAGTTTTCTGAGTGGGGAAACAGAAACAAAAGTTTCCAAAATTTTTGGTTTTTTGAAAAACCCATTTTCTAAAAATTTCTAAAAAGTTGCAAAATTTCATAGACAAACAAGTTTTTGAAAGAGAAAAAGAAAAAAATATCTATGGACAAACGGGTCCTAAATCTTGCCAAAATTTATGTTTCACTAGGTTACGGAACATATCTTGAGAGTTGATATTAGAGACTGGAAACTTTTATTGGTTTAAATCTAAATCTACAGAAAATATACGATTTTACATTTCAGAATGTTTTCTTATCAAATGTTTTCTTTGCCTATTTATCTGGTACAAATAATATAGCCCAAAATGTGAGCGGTTTGAAATGTTATTCATATCGGAAAATCAACTTCTTTATGAATTATGTTGACATTATTTGCATAAAAATTAGCTTAAATCTTTTTGCAAGATCAATCAAAAGTGGAATAGAGGATAAATCTTAATTAAACATAATTGACTCTAAATCAAACTATATTGAATATGAATTTCAAAAAGGCATAAGTTCATTGAACCCTTCTGATAGTTACAAAAGAGGCTAACATGAATGATAGGCTTAAATCTTAGAAGTAATGTTTCATGTCCATGCGTATAAGAAGGAAAGAGATATCCCCTTGAGAGTGTTAGCTTGATTATTGCTGAACTAGCTGGGGAATGCTCCTTTCTCCCTTTTTTCGGATCCCCTTTTATGAGGAAGATCCCCCCTATTTGTATCCTCATATTTCCCTTTATCCAACAGTCTTTAACCAATGGGTCTTCTGATGGTTACATCGTCTTCGAAGTGTTGTTCACAACGGGCGTTTAGCCATGCAAACCCTCCGTTGATTCGATCTCGGGTATGATCGGTGACTGACGATGTCGTACTATGCAAGTTGTGACCACGATTTGGTCGACCTTTCACTGCATCCTTTAGTGTTAGCCTAATGGAAATTTTTTGTCTTAACAGTTAGTCCCTCCGCATGTCAGGGTCGCCTTCGAGCGAGCACGGTAGGCGGACCTTGTCATCACAAATCGTCGAAATCTGAGCATTTGGCCGCCTCTGGATAGGCGCGTCGAGTGGATCTCGTCGCTCCCAAGGTCGAGGCCGGTTTTGGGGCGTGGGCACGCGTTCCTCAATGAGGAGAATAATATGATGTTTTGAGGGAGCATATCAGACCTGTATGTCAGTTGAAGTGACATCGTCAGGTGTCATTATGACGCACGTTTTATGTGGCGAGCGTCGCGTCGTTTCTTATGCCCATTCCGTTGCTTTTTTGAAAAAGGCGGCGTATCATCTTCGTTTAACCGGGATTTTTGTGCCTATAAGTAGGGGACTTTTATCTTGATAGGGCATTATCCAAATCGAGTTTAAGCATAAATCTTCGAAATCGTCGGCTATTTATCGTTCGTTCATACTTTTCAGGAGTGTAAACAACTTTCATAACTGCTATATCTTTTTCCCATATTCCCTATTCTTGCTCCGATTTACAATGGCCAGTTCTTCGTACTCTAACCAAGCTGGCAATGCTCTAGTACTGGAGAATTTTGTCCCCTTTCTAGACGAGGAGAAAAACTTGGTGGAAGACGAAAGTTTTCCGATGGCAGATGAGGTGCTACCCCGCCCGGGGAAAGCTCGGAATGACTTTAACCATGCGGCTGAGGATGACCCTATGTCGGCACTATCGATGATGGATGCGGCTATACTTGCCGCCTTTAAAATCAAGTGGGGGATCCCGGAGCATGTTGAACTTATCCCGACGGGAGGTGATATAGTTCACTTACATCGCCCAGGGTACTGCACTTTCTATGCATATCCTTTCGTCATTGGGTACACACTCCCTCTTCCTCCATTGATTGTATACTTCTGTCTTTTTTAAGAGGTGTGCCCAGCCCGACTCACCCCGTACATTTACAAGCTTTTCGTGATGTTGAACCAGTATGCTAAATTGGCCGGCCGTGACGTTTCGCTTTGTCACATGATGCACCTTTTTGCCCCCATTTTCAGAAGGGACTATGTTGCACCTCCGCCATAGGTGTACGAAGAGTATGGTGATTGGAATGGATGATAGGACCAATCGTCACATCTGGGAGAGTTTCTTCTACGTGCGTACGGAGCACCTGGTGTCCGACCCCGCCGGATTCCCCGAAACGTGGAACTTTGCCCATAAGTATCCCTTCGCTTCTTCTTGCTATGTCGGTCGACTATTCATATCATGTGACCTTTTTAGACGGTCGTTGATCATTCGTCCATTGTTTTCGTTACAGTTGAGAGACCGCCTCCCCTGCCTGTTGATGATATTCACAACTAGGTAGCTTCGGTCCTGCCACATACCGTGGGAATCCGCGAGTGGGTGCGCTTCCACGAGAGGTTCGGACGCAGAACTACAGTTAGTAAGTCGCTTTGCTTTGGCTTTAACCGTACTCTCGCTTTGTGTATTTCTTTATTCTTATGCAGGGTTGCGTCTTGTTTTGATAAGTCGAAGAGGTTTGATAAGAGCGAGGGCTCCCCCGCTAGCGCTCGGTCAACCGGCGGCTCCCGTACGACCCGTGCCGGTGACTCCTATGAGCGATGATGCTGGAACCTCGGCCGCGAAAGTACGTTTGGAGGTGGCTTCACAACCAGGGACTCTGGTTCCGTCGGTTCGTGCCGCCGGCAAATCCTCCCTCGTTGACAACAGATAGGCCTCGTAGAAAAGGTGGAGGATAATACCAGAGGAGGCTTCAGTGACCGAGACGCCGTCACGGGGTGAGCCCACTTCGATGGTTCCTCAGGCTGGGGTCGAAGTTGACCAGGAGGCAGTGGAGAAGCCCTCTGCGGACGCTCGTGAAAATAACGTGTCGGAGATGCGGAGTCCTGGGGCGGTCATGACCATCCACAACGGACCCTCGTCATCTCGACAGGACCATGCCCCTCCTTCGGTCGAAGAGAGATGGAAACGTGTCATGGTTGAGGACTATGAGACCGAGTCCGACCTTGATCCTGATGATGTGAGGTTGTTCGAGCGGGGCTTTACCATGACCGTGGTGATTGCTAAGGGGCCCTCCCGTATTCTAGAGATACCGTCGGATCTCAATATTTTACAGGATACAGTGGAGCTCTTCAGCCGATCAGCGATTCTCAGTTGTCACGTGGTATAGCCGCGATGGGTCTGAGGGTAAGTTCCTCTACTGACTTCGCTTTGTGACTCTTTTCTTTCTCTGAACCTTACTCCCCTTCTTCTCTTTTTTTTTTGCAGACTTATGTGATGGAAGTTGAATGTGCTCGTAGGGCCAAGACGTGGCTGAGATTTTTCTGAATATGGTTGAGAAATATCGGCGGTATCGCGACAAATACCGTGAGTTACGCGAGCGACTTACAGAGGGTGTTGGTACCCAGTCTACCAGGGAAGAGTTGGAGAGAAGGGTTGAGGATTTGATGTAGTCTATCCGCAGATGCAGCGAGTTGTAGGAGCTGCTACATGCTAAGAATGAGGAACTAGAACTGGGAAAAGGGGTCACCGGAGAGTGTGTGGATCTTCAGGCCATAGTGCAATCATTGCAGGCTGAGCTCGACCAGAGCGCTATCAAGGTGGAAGCTATCAGTGCGGTATGGGCGCAGAAGCTGGCTGAATTGGAAAGGAAGGTGATCGCATTGGAGTAGATTGAACGTGCTCGAGAGTCGTCTTTGGCGAGAGCAGCAACGCTAGACGACACCATCCATGTCCTCTGATCTGAGCAGGAGTCTGAGAGGGCGACGACCACCTTGAGGGAGGCCAGGCTTAAGGAGCGCATTGGCGAGATTAATCAGGAGGCTTCACATTTGGGGGATCAGGTCGTGGCTCTCGAAGCCGAGAATGCGCGATTGTTGGCTCAGGTGGAGTTCGGCGCTACTTCCGCTCTTCGCCACTTGCATGAGTTGTGGGTTAACGTTGAAGCCCAACGGGACATATATAAAGATTTTATAGGAGGTGGGGAGCGTTTCTGAGGCAGCCTTCGAGGGTGCTAGAGCGAAGGCACGTGAGGCCCGTGTCAACTGTGATTCGAACGAGGTCCAATGTAAATGATTCGAACGAGGTCTAGTGTAAATGATTATAGATTCGAGCAAGGTCGAATATAAATGATTCGAACGAGGTCGAATGTAAATGATTCGAACGAGGTCGAATATAAATGATTCGAACGAGGTCGAATGTAAATGATTCGAGTGAGGTCGAATATAAATGATTCGAGCGAGGTCGGATGTAAATGATTCAAACGAGGTCGAATGTAAATGATTTTTTTAGGTCGAATGTAAATGATTCGAATGAGCTCGAATGTAAATGATTCGAACGAGGTCGAATGTATGTGGAGTAGGGTGGTGGAGTTGTGCAACGAGATGCTGCACGTTATCTTGTTGTTTTGTTGGAGAATGTTTCATTGTTTGACATGTATATCCGAATCTCTTCGCCTACCTAGCCCCTTCATCAGTTTGGCAGGAGAAGGCGATAGGCGGAGTGATGAATAACTAGCCCGAACTTTGTGGAGACTTCTTTTATCTTGGATAGGGTAGGTTCCCTGCGTGTACGATGTCGGTGTTCATCAGTTCCCAATGCGTTACGGTGGGTAACCGCAAGGCGGGCCCCAATGGGAGGTTGTATTGGTGACTCTTTGTGCTGGTTTGGGCGATGTCGAACTTTATTTGGATTCGGCGATGGACGATGGGCGTAGGGGTGTTATTTCGAGTGGGATAAAAACGAGAACCCTCTATAAAGTCGAGCAAGGTCGATCTTTTTTGAGTTTTGGCGATTACTCGTCGTTGCGTTATTCATGTGTTTACTGCGGTGAGTCCTGATCGTTTGATTTATATTGGGGAGCCTTGCGTTCCATAGGCGAACTTCAGTTAACTTGGCTTCGTTTTTATTGGGGAATACCTGATGTCTCTTGGGTGAGTCCCAGTCCTCGTCTGTTGTATTTCGTTTCTATTGGAGAATGATGGACGTCTCTTGGGCGTGTCGGAGGATGGAGGGGTCGTGTCTCACGACTGCTTGCTTCATTTCCCGTCCTAAAGACAATTCTAGATCTGGGACCGTACTTTCTCTTCGGGATGTTGAGGCCGAGTCCCGGTCCGGATCCATAGGATATGCATGAATTAGGAAAGGGTGTCATACTCTGTTCATAAGGTGCATAATGTGTGTGGTTATGGGGACGGGGTGTGGCGTGTCCACTATTCTAAGGTGCCACGAAGTGGGGTATTGTTTCTTATCCAGGGTGGAAGAAGAGATCGTCGCGTAAGACGCGCTTGTCAACGGGATTATTATCGTGCTAAGTGGGAACTAAGATTTTGATTAAGAAATCCCTACAAACGACCCCAAATTGTTTGCTAAAAAACTAGCTTAAGTTTTTTTTGCAAGATCAATCAAAAGTGGAATAGAGGATAAATCTTAACCAAACATAATTGACTCTAAATCAAGTTACACTAAATATGATTATAAAAAAGGCACGAGTTTATTGAACCCTTATGATAGTTACAAAAATGGGCTAACATGAATGATAGGCTTACATCTCAGAAGTAATGTTCCATGCCCATGCGTATAAGAAGGAAAGAGATATCCACTTGAGAGTGTTAGCTTGATTGTTGCTGAACTAGCCGGGGAAGGCTCTTTTCTCCCTTTTTGCGGATCCCATTTTCTGTGGAAGATTCCCCCTATTTATATCATCATATTTCCCTTTATCCAACGGTCTTTAACTAATGGGTCCTCTGATGGTCACGTCGTCTTTGAAGCGTTGTTCACGACGGGCGCTTAGCCACGCAAACCCTCCGTTAATTCGATCTCGGGTATGACCGGTGACTGACAGGGTCGTACTCTGCAAACTGTGACCACGATTTGGTCGACTTTTCACTGTTAATGACAGCCTAATGAACAAATTTTGACCTATACAGACATATCAGCAACTTTTCTGAAAAAACCAAACATTTCTAGCATGCCTATGCTTCACCAGAAAAGGAAGTCACATTTATTAAAAAATTTCCCAACACTAACTTTTCTTTTGATGTTATCTTGGAAAAAAAGCAAAGTAATATCTGGAGTCTGAACACTTACATTTTTCTTATTAACGTTAAAAATTCATAATTTTACTCTAATTTGATAGGAGTGAAAACTTCTGGGGTTTGTCATATTAATATAGGAGGTGATATTGATATTTTGTGTGTGCGTTCTTTTCTAGTTTTTAAAGAATAGGATTGATTAAATGGGTTGGAGTATTATTCCTTAAAAAAAAAAACTGAGTTAATGATGGGCTGAAAGCCAGGTGCCCAGGTCCCATATTGTTGAAAGTGATAAAACTATAAGTACTAGATATTTATGCAAATTATTTGACAAATGTATGAAATGTATTTACACATAAATTTTATCACTTAATTACATTTAAAAACATATTCCTGTTATCGTACTAAATAACATAATTTGAGTGAATTGACATAATTTGATGTAACATAGGTAACATTAGTTAAGTTCTTACGCAAAAAACACGGTTCTCTCGGTAAATAAAGACAACATGTAATTTTCTTCTATTCATAATAAGTGTTTATTTATTTTTGACACACTCATTAGAGAAATATAAACTCTTAGAGAAAAAGGATGTATACATTCAATTAATCTTAATTAGTTGTTATCTTAATATATTGGAATATGTTAATAACGGTAAATTTTGAAAAAAATAAATTAATTCTTTTTTGATTATATAAATAGACACTTATTTTGAACCAAAATAAAAAGATAAAATAATTATTTATTATGAACTCGAGAGAATATGATTTATACTTTTCTGCAAGTGTAAGTAATTTATTTTCTTTCCCTTCAGTATCTTACACTTGTCATTTACTTATTTAATTTTCAATTAATTAACTTGCTAGTAACTTTCTGGATGGTAGTTGCATCGCCAAAGTATAATTTTTATGGTCACGTAAGTACTTGTCTTCTATTTGCACCGCGGATCCACCCTTTATAATGAGGTGGCATAACATCCATTAAGATGTTAAATTTTTTTAAAATTAGGTTAAATATTTAATTCTATCACTCGCAATCATAAAATTAGATAAAGATGTCATGACTGATAGATCTTTTTTAAAGTTTTTGTCGGATGTAAAATTCAAATTGGAAATTATCTTAAACTTTGTCTGACTTTCCGTTTCGTGGGTTTTTTTTTGTCCAATCATTTTACTTTTTGACTACCTCCCAATTTTCTATTTATCCTTTAATTATTTTTGTATTTTTCTTTTCTTTATTCTATTATTTATATGTGGTCTCAAACAAGAACACTCAAAAAAGAGATTACGAAATTATAAAATTCTATAGAATAAACAGTCCTATTAATCTCAAATTTATGAGTTTTCTTCTTTCATATCAGAAAATTTTTAGTCTTAACCGGAATTTCGATTGAGATCAAATTTTTGTCATCTTTTTATTTATTTATTATATTATAAAAATTTATGTTATTCGATGGTTATTAAATATAATTCAAATCACCTTACTATTAAATTATGACAAAATTTTCATAAGAATTGCTTAAAAATGTGAGATTTATGATTTGATTTTTGAGAACTTGTAGTTTATTTAATTCTATACTTGTGGGGTATAATTTATCTATTGACGATATTTTTAACAATTTCCTTATTCTGATTGATAATTTCCTTATTGAAGATGTTATCTTACTTGTGTAAATTTATTTTTAACATATAAAAAAAATAAAAGATGTAATTTCCTAGTGAAAATATTAATTTTACTTGCGTTGTTATAATAAAGGTATGATTCCTTATTTAAAATGCTAATTACGTCTATTTTTTAATATTTGAGAAGTAATTATTGTATTTGTAAATTAAAAATACCTATTAAGTTGATCCGAATAAACTCAAAAAAATCGAATAAGTATTTCTAACAAATTTTATATTAGTCACTACAAGATATATATTAAAAGAAATTATGACAGCCGCCACTTTCAAATCTTAGATCCGCCTATGTTTGCACCATAATAGATTGTAGGTGCATCGTGTTTCAAGCATGGATTGTTTAAAATTTTAATGGATACTTGTCACAATTTGAGTCAGGCCAGAATTTTCTATTTTTACAGAGAAATAATCCAATGTTTTAGTTTGTTCAAATTCTGGATTTAAATCTTGTATTGCTGAAAATAGAGTGGAAATAGTTGCGCCTTTTATATAGCTTTTGAATTTAACTATTAACGTTCTGGCCTGAATTAGTTTTTGAGAAAATATTTTCAGATACCATTTTTGTTAATTTCTGTAGAAACTTACATTTAAATTTGAATTATTTTCAGAAATAAAACTCCTATTTTGAGTTCAAATGCTATAGTTTTGAGATATTTGAAAAAGTCGTTTGAAAAAGAAACATAAATGTAGAAACATCCGTGCAGTGTACTCAATTAATGCTCCTCATGTAATTTTAAGAGTTTTTAAAAATGCATAGCATCAATCAATTTTTATGAAAATAAAAATAGTAGGCCAGCAGTACTATTTTCTGACGCACTAGCGTTAGTGGCATTGTCGTTATATATCCCAACATTTAAGGTCATTCACTTACGTTACTCTCTTCCCCAAAAAGCCCCTTTTCTTCTCTCTATTATTTTGCACACATCACTCCCCATTTCAGCACAAACCTTTCACAGAAAATTATGAAACCCCTCGAAAATCACACCTCCTCTACCGTCACAGCCACCACTTCCTCCGCCGTGTCGGAACCCGATATCGGAACCGAAACCGGCTCCGCGGTAGAGTCCGGCATGTTCTCTGACGATATTGATAGTTCATGTTCCACTCCATACGTTAGTGCTCCTTCAAGTCCAGGTCGTGGCCAACCACACAGTGGCTTCTATTATAGTGCTCCGGCGAGTCCTATGCACTTCGTTTTGTCAACAACTAGTGTGAAGAAGAATGTTGCTTGCACTTCAATTTCTTCTCCTTCCGAAGATTTCGACTTCTCCGCTAGGCTTACTACCGACGGCGCTGCCGCAGATGGATCCATGAGCTCTGCCGACGAGTTATTTCTGAACGGCCAGATCCGGCCGATGAAGCTTTCCACTCACCTTAAACGCCCGCAAATCCTCGCACCATTGCTTGATCTCGACGAAAATGAGGACGAAGAGGAGAAAGACTTTAGGGGAAGAGATATGAAGCTGCGTAATAGATCGTTGAGAAGAAGGACTAGATCCATGTCACCACTTCGAACGACGTCGTTTGAGTGGCACGAGGATTATGAAGAAGAGGAGGAGTTACAAGTTGTCAAGGAGAAGAAAAGCGAGAAGAATGAAGTAGAAGAGATAATAAAACAATTAGAGGAGGAAGAAACTTCGAATGAAACGACGCCGTGTCCTTCCGGCTCTTCTTCAAGGTCGTCTTCAGTTGGGAGGAGCTCAAAAAGATGGGTATTCTTAAAGGAGTTTTTATATAGAAGTAAAAGTGAAGGAAGAAACAACGGTCACAAGTTTTGGAGTGGAATCTCATTTTCACCCGTGAAAGACAAGAAACTTGAGAAAATTTCAGCCCACAAAACTCCACCTACTGACACTGCAAATACTTCTGAAAATAAGAAAGTAAAACAAACAAAAGAAGGGAAGAAGAAGCCTGTGAATGGAAATGTTGCAAATGGGATTGGGAAGAGAAGAGTGCCGCCGTCGCCTCATGAGTTGCATTACACTACAAATAGAGCACAAGCAGAGGAAATGAGGAAGAAGACATTTTTGCCGTACAGGCAAGGATTGCTTGGATGTTTAGGGTTCAGTTCCAAGAGTTATGGAGCAATGAATGGTTTTGCTAGAGCTTTGAACCCTGTTTCTTCAAGGTAATAAAATTTGTATATCTAATTATTATTATTATTATTACTATATCTACTACTATCATCCATGAGAGTGGAGAGATATTTATAAGTGATTGTATAGATTTTTCTTTTCATTTTATGGTAATGTTTTTATGTTATTCTGTTATCTATTTTGTATGTAGTAATTGATGGCAAATCCTCTACTGCCTAATGTGATGGGATTTTATTTAGCCATTCATGGAAACTCTATGTTAGATCCTCAATATTTGCTTGTAAAAAAGAGTTTCATGAGATCATCTTTTTCTCCCATGAGATCTTTGGCTATGGAAAGTTAGCATAGACAATGCAGTGCTAAAGTACAAATTGCTTAGGTAAGCAGTGAAAAGGGTAGTAAATATTCCCCAGGACTCCTCATCTGTTATTAGTAGATTTGTCTTTTTTACTTTATCAGATTCCTAAGCAATACCCGACTATTATAAATTACTTTTTGGATCTTTTCCAAAGGATCTGTTTTTCTGTTTTCTCATATGTTATTATTATTATTAGTATTAGTATTATGATTATGACATCTTCTCTGGGAGAGTTGAGAATAATGCTACTTCTTATCTCGTAAAAGTATAATATAAACGGCGAATCCATTATTCATCAACCAGTAGGAACCATTTTATTATACTAGCCTATGATAATTACTCGGCGGTACAGAAAAAACTTGGAAAATTCAACCTAACAAGGGAGTATGTTACAATTAAAAGAAAGATTCAGCCTAGCCTCTTAAAGAGGTACGATGCGAAATCTTCACAATCCGAGTCAATTGAATTTGGAGCTTTTTACAAACATATTTTTAGTTTTACGACCCTATTATTGCCCAGCTAAAATAACGTCACTTGATTGGTACTTGTAGTGGTCGGAGTCCTATTGTATCTAGTGAAATAATTAAGGTACGGGTGATAATTTTTACTGGAAAAAAATTATGAGTCAAAGGCCCATTGCCTCATTAAAGTAAAGGGAAGTCTAGATGAGCAAATGTAATCATATACCGTTTTACTTTTATTGACTGAGATCTGTTAGTAATGTGGTGGTTCCAGGATCTTATTTGAAGGAAGACTACATTAAACTATAATTGGGTGAAGTGTAATGTCTGGTCTCTAAAAGTTGTTGGAATTATAGGAGGTGATAGGACGCAAGATATACCATGAATTGAATTATTTACATGGTAATATTCGATTTCTTAAAAACTTATGATTTGACGCACATGGTGAGGGAACAGAGCCATTTGGCGGGTATGGTATAAGAGGCCCCTACACCCACACCAAACCCAGACCCGCTTATTGCAAAAGATGGGCCTGTTGCCTTTTGTCAACAATATCATCTGAAGCTTGAGCTGTTCTTGGCTGTATCTTCTGAGGGCCAGCCTTGTATTCAAATACTTGAGCATATGCATTTGCACTCTAGTCATTAAGATGGCTGGTTACATTCCAAGATAAATGGAAAATAGAGTTATTCGATACTTGTGCCAAAAACACGAGAGAGAGAGAGAGAGAGAGAGAAGCATATTGGCTGTCCTCTCCTCTACCATAGACGAAATAGTAATGTGCAAGCTCGCTCTAATACCACTCTTGAAAAAGCAAAAATGAAAAATAAAAAGAAAAAGAAAAAGGTGTTTGTTTGGATGTGATGTATAATGGCCTAAGTTGCGTTTGTTATCCTCTTTGCATCTAAGTGTGATTGTCCAAAAGGTGTTTGAAGTTGAAGAAGCAGATTTTTGTCTCATCTTCTTATTAGTTTATAGTTGGACAAAGCAGATCTTGATTAAATAAAAAAAAAATGGGAAGCTTGTTAGCTCATTCTCATGGGGTCTCTTTGTTCCTTGATATTGACATAAAGTAGTTTCAGGTTAAGCAACATCCTAACATGGCCTTTTGGCTAATGATATATCTATTGTCAATGTAGCATACAGTACTTCTTTTCCCTTCCCTTTTGCATTTATTCACCACATATTTCTTCCTCTTAACATTTAATATTGTAATTCAACTACTCTTTAACATTTTTTACAACCTTTCCCCTGCTTCCCCCCAGCAAGAGAAAATTAATTAATTAATTAAAAGCTACCCCTACTGAAAAATAAAACCGTTTTCATGCTCCATCAAATCTTATAGACTATAGTCTAATGCTACGGTTGAGAGTAATAAGTTTTATAAGGAACAAAAAAACTTATTGCTTGTCATATTACAATGGTCCTTGTAATATTAAATGAAGTAGAATATGCACTCAAAATGTTATCCTTGTGTTATATATCTTTCAGTTAATTTAGATGGTAGTTGTTGGAGCATAGGACTTGTCATATTAAAATGGTCCCTCGATGTAATACTAATCATGATTTTACATAGTACTCTTTCACTTTCTATAGAGATAGTAAATATCTGGTTTTAGGACCATCACAAAACCAACCACCATACTTGTCTAGATTATTTATTCTGAATTAAATGAATAGACATAGCTGAAGCATGATCGCTTTATAAAAATCACCTGATTTATTGTTTCTATGTTTTAGATGTAAATGCAAGTCCGTTAGTGAATTCTTTTTGATAAGTTAACCAATAAAAGGAAGACACTTGTTTCTGGAAGAAAACAAGGTATATAAATTTTGGAAAGTGCCTTCTGATAGATTCACATTTCAGATGAAAGTGCCAGTTTTACTTATGTTTCTAACTGATGTTTGATTTGTTGGCCTGAATGCCTGACCAGAAATTAGCTGGAAAAATCTGGCACAAGGGCCTACAACTTTTTTGTGTTATTGCATCCCCATGTTTAATTTTGTTTTCTTCTTATTTTACAATGTTCGTTAAGGTCTTAATTTATCAGGTTAACAAAGACTATTTTTTTTTAAAACAGACAAAAAATATGTGAGTTAGGTGCATATGTCACGAGGTTAAATTAAATCACAAATGAAACTTGGTATTTTAAGTCGGGAGGAGGGTAGAAGGACAAGTCCTTACCCTTTGAGTTACAAAGTTGTGAACCAATTGGAGTCCGATCAGAAGCTCAATCGACTTTTTTCTAATATAGATATTTCTTTAACAAAAAGAATAAAAGACGAAACAAATTAGCGGCTCAAAGGTAGGAGTAGGCTGGGTGGAAAAGGAAAAGAGGAAGAGTAAGAGGGTTAAAAAAGAAAGAGGCAAAATGACCTCCTAGCCAAGGGCGGATCTACATGTAGTGTTCCGGGTGCTCGAGCACCCATTAACCTCGACACGAATCTTATATGCTTATATAGAAGCTTGATTTAAATATATATATATAAATTCAGTAGCACCCATTGAACAAAGTGGTAGTTAGGCGCTTTTTGTTCGAAGCCTGACTTGGACGCCTCATGCTAGGGCAAGTACGCGAGTTCAATTCCCCAAGGACCTCACACCCTCTTTTACCGCCACTACAAAGTTTTCTCTTTTTTTTTTTGTTGGTATTTTCTTTATAGGCTTTCCAACTACTTTTCTGACTTTGACTTTTACTTTTACTTGGTTTTAACCTGAAGCTTCTTATTTTTCTTACCCGTTCTCACTGATTTTTATTCATCTT
Organism: Nicotiana paniculata; assembly: GCA_005239505.1. NCBI lineage: Eukaryota > Viridiplantae > Streptophyta > Magnoliopsida > Solanales > Solanaceae > Nicotiana > Nicotiana paniculata. Next base: position 17,717 of record ML334618.1, read on the forward strand.
CTCCAATACAAAATTTTCGTCTTCTTCGTTTGTTTTTTTTTTAATACTTTTTTTGTTCACTTTTTTCGTTTAGTTTTATCTTTTTCGTTCTATGTTTTCTTGTCAGCAGTTTGAAGGTTAGCACCCACGACCATAAGATCCTGTATCCGCACTGCTCCTAGCTACTTAAACTTCTCATGCGGGTAAATAAACTTCCAAAATTCCCACATGAACACTTCAACTTGAGCATAAGTAAACTAATAAACACCTTAGACCGTTGACTCAATCTATGTGGCATCAATTATTCCTAGTCAACTGTGTGCGTGTAAGTCACGCCTGGCAGGGCGTGAATGTTCGTTTTTCAATGCCCAACGGTAATAAACCCAAGGGCCCATCTATTTAGAGGGCTGCTTCTTCTTCATTTGGCCTACAACCTTCATTTTTGACGCATACAAGCTCTGGATTTCTTCTTTTCTTCAAATATCTTACAGATTCAAAACAATTTTTTTCTTCTCTAGGTCGATATTTTATTCTTCAGGCCAAGAATGCGATGGAAAGTCTTGTATTTTGTCGTTGTGGAGTTGACGTTATTGTGTGCATAATCTTGAAGCCCACCAATCCGAGTAAAAGGTTCTTAGGATGCTCAAAGTATGGTACAAGTAGTTGTTGTAGTTTTTCAGGTGGGTTGACCCACCTCTTCTAGATCAGTACAAACAAGTAATTTCGGGACTGCTAACAAGAATTCGCGTCAATGAGCAGCGAAGGAATAGGGAAAAATAATATGTAATTACGTTTGTTGTTGTTGCACTGTTCTTTGTAGTGTTATTCTTAGCTTAGGATCTTTGTATTGTATGTTTGTTCTTAACAAACACTGACAATGTCAAGTGTATGAAGTATTTTACTGCAATGAAAAGTGATGCTTGCCATTAAAATCTGAGCATTTAATAACCATCTTGATTGTCAAAAGTAGACCATCAAATCAAAAAACTAGCAGAAACCAGTTTACTACTTACTAAGTTCTGAATATTTAGGACCAAATCTTTCACAAAATAACCTACAAATAAGTTTTGATAGTAACAGACTTAAACTTTCACAAAAAGAAACATTTCTTCAAATCATTATGGTTGAGACTGATTGAAGTTGGACTGAGATTGGCTCAGTTTTGGTTGAGTTGAAGAAAGAGCTTCAGTTTGGCTTAAGGTTGCCTAAGTTTGTCTCCTTCTAGCCTATTGTTGACGCTGCCATTGTATTACTACATTTGTTCCATTCCACCTTAGTCCAGGTGCTCTATATCCAAGATCAATATTGGTCTAGCTAACATCAACTATTTGCCTAGGATCATAAGTGACTTTGTCCCTTAACCCAAACTAAATTAAAATAGAAATATAATTGGAGAACTTAGTATAATAATTAGTCACAATAATTGGACATAATTTCACATACTTACCCTCTCTATGACTGTCCCTAATTCATCAAACAGTATTCCAAATCCAACAGTCATCGGCCTTCCACCTAAAGTTCTAAGAATTTGTTGGGGAGTCCTTGATCTTTGTTCTGTAGTTCCAGATTGTTTTGTTCCTGATCCACCATCAACAGTAGTTCCAGAATTTCTTTGTGTTGTAGATCTAGCTGTTGCTGTAGTACCACATTGTTGTGCTACAGATCCACCACCAGCACTAGTGCCAGAATGACCTCCTGATGCAACTGTAGTAGCCCGGACATTTGCAATACTACTCCCAGCACCAACAGTTGAACTTTGCCCTTTCTAAAACACCCAGAATATAATAAATTCAGCAAAAGACTAAAAAACACTTGAAGCATAAGGAGTATTTATTTCTTACCAAGATTGCACAATCTTTCTTGTTATGCCCTACTGTCTTGCAATGAGAACAGGTCATTGGTATCCCCTTCCTTGATCTCTTACCAAATTTCTTTGTAGGTTCATCTTGATCCTTTATTCTATGTTTCTTACACCTACCAAGTATCTTAGTAATTACAGGGGGCTCAACTTTGGGGTTTTGAGTTGGAGGCCACATCTCCATGTTGGTCATATGTTGAATGTAGCAATTGAATGCCTTGTGGTATGTTTCTTTCTTATACCAATGCTCAACCTATTCAGTAGTGTCATAGCTTTAAAAAAAAATGCACAAAGTGTATGGGAGCAGGATATGCCTTTCAGCTGCCACATTCTACATGTGAAGTCTTTCTTTACAAAATTAACTATGTGTTTGTAAATTTCATCTTGGATAAAAAATACTGTGTCCCCATTCCATTTATATTCATGTTTGGTGGCTCTTATAGATTGCTCTTCAATGTACCTCATTGCCATAGGAGATATATCATAACACTACTTTGTAGCAAATTGTCTCATATTAGTCATCCTCTCCATTACCTTCACTCTGATCTCTTCCAACATGGTTATGATTGACTTGTGCCTATAAGTAAGTATCCAACCGTTGAAGGTCTCACACATGTTGTTCTCCACAACATCACACTTGCTATAGTCTTTAAAAAAAGGCCCTGCACTATGACTGTTTAGGATATTTAAGCAAGTCTTCTATTATCTTATTGCCACCCAATTCTGCCAACTCAGCTAGTTTAACCTTCAGAATTTCTTCAAATGAAGCTCTTGCACCACCATAGAATTTCTTCCTTCTTTCATCACCACTCGAGGTTTTCTTCTAGTTGCTCCATATGTGCCTTGCGCACATTCTATGTCAGCATTTGGCATCAATTTAGATACAGCTTGAACAAGCCCCTTGAACAACAAAAATACGTTGTTAGAGTTCATATAATGCAAGCTTAAGTATTAAAGTAAAAAATGAGATTAAAACAATACACATACCTTCTGCATATCAGACATAATTGTTAGTCCTTCACCTTCAAATTCTGTCAGTTTTAAGTCCTTCATTAGACACCTAAAAAACCATGATCAACTGTTCTTGGTATCTTTATCAACCACTGCCCAAGCAACATGGTACTTATGGTTATTACCATTCTTAGCAATGCATGACAATAGCTCACCTTTACACACTCCCTTCAGAAATACACCATCAAATCGTATTACATTTCTACACCCTTCTAACCAACTTGTTTTCAAAGCATGTAGACAAATGTGTATCCACACAAAGACCTCTTTACCAGGTTCTATTTCTTTTGAAGTCCTCTCTACAACAGTGCTTCCAGGGTTAGTAATTCTTATCATGTCAACATAATCATAAATCCTAACAAACTCCATTTCGTAATCACCTAAATACTTACTCATTACCTTTTGTCTAGCCCTGACACGTATTGTTTTTCCTACATACACGCCATACTTAATCCTTATCAACTCTTGCAACTTCTTGAGCTTTATGTCAGGCTGATTAATGATTTTATCTTTATAATGTTTAACTATCCGAACTGTGTTAGAAAGCTTTTTCCTTGTGACTGGGAAGCATGAATGAACAAGGTAGTATGTGTTAATAATGAAGTTCAGTGTGTGGTCCTGTAAACTACCTAAAATATGCCATATACAACTACTAGAGTTCAAATATATTGACCTGACCCTATTCCTCTCATTTGGCCTCAACTTTAATTGAACTCTCATATCTACAACATAGTCTTGTAAAGCAGATCAAAATTGTCTAACATTTTCAAAGACCATTCCAGTTGGAAAATTTTTTTTCTTACAGTTAGGGTGAAAGTAGACGTTTCTACTGTATCTTCTTGGAGGAAGGTTCTGCACTTTATCGCCTGCATCTACATCTTCATCAATATAATCCTCACTCCCTGGATCTAAACCGTCTAGGTACTGCTCATTCCCTCCTTATTTTCCAGCATATATTTAGCAGTCTTGTCCTTGTAAATGTCTTCAAATTCAGAGTCAATGCCTACTAGGCCACTAGGTATCTCATCCGCATTAACATCAATATATATCTCGTTCCAGTTATTTTGATTTACTTTGGTCTGTCTAGCAACAACATGGTCAGCTTCTATATTACTTGTCTCTCTAACAACATCCTCATTAGCATCATAAAGTGACTCATTTGTATCCTCATCAGCAGAAACATCCTCATATTCACCATCCTAACTCTTAGAATTACTCTCAAATCTATCACAATCTTAATCTATGGCTAGATGAAAGTTGTAGAACTCCCATTCATCCTCAGTAGACTCTTCTGTATCAGCAACCCTCCCTTTAGCCTTCTCCTTAGTGAAACAACCACTATTTATATCACTGGTATGTAAGTTTGTTGCCCTAACATTAGCTTTACTTGTTTGTCTTTGTGGCACTTCACTAAAGCCATCTGTTTGGTCTTATGGAATTTCACTGGGGTCCACACTACTACTTAACATTTATTCAATTCAATATCAACACATGGTATATTAACAATGTGACATAAATAAACATCAATAAAATTCCCATCATGAAGGTCTTTGCAGAATTCTAACACATAAACATCATACTTAATAAATCAAAATGCTCTTTTTTATTGACTTGACATGCAAATTTCTCCACACCTAAGTACCCCATATCATTTGCCCATTTGTTGAATTGAATAACATGCAATTCATCAATGTCAGCAGTTACAATAGCATGCCATGTTATACCATTTTCATACCTAATTAATGGGCCAACTACACATTGTCCCTGATGGTGAAATTATAATTTCAGAAGAGCAGCCATCCTGTCTCACTACGCTTATGAAAATAAGATAAGATAAGTCCGAATTAGTAAAATATTCAAAAGAAAAAAGATAATACTGTCTGAAAATGTCTTTGAAAGGAATAGGCAGGAAAAGAACCCTAACTTTATCACCTTAAGAGACAAAAAATTTTGATATGATTAAAAGCCCTAATTTTTTTAACCTTATATGCCAAATCAGCCATAGAACCGACAAAATTTAGGGAAAAAGTAAGAGTTTAGTGTGTTATTCCAAAAATCTCTAATTTTAAACTCTTAATAACGAAAGAACCATTGCATGCATACAAAATATTATCTATCATGACCAACTTCAATAACACATAAAAACACAAGAAAACAACCACAAATTTCATGAAAGACAACGATCGGACCTTGAATGACTATGTTTTTGGTGGAGAAAAAATCAATGGTACACGAAACACTAAGATTCTTGTTTTCAGGCCGATTTTGAAAGAAAAATAAACACAATGTGCAGATGATCTAATGGACGAAAAATCCTATGATAATCCTTCACTCTATTTGAGCAGACGATTGAAAATGTAGAGTTCTTTGAGAAAGACAGCTGAAAATAAAAATGAAATGAGTGTTTTACGATCTTTAGGTAAAAAATGAATGGGAAATGGTCGGTGCTTAGTGGGTTTTTGCGCCTTACACATCGCAGGTTTTAATTCGTCTATTGCTGACTGGGTTGCCTCGTTGTGAAATTATAATGCACACACTATAATTCAACTGTTGGATGTGTTTATTAGATAACTTATTCTCGAGTTGAAGTGTTCAATTGGGAATTTGGAAAGTTTATTTACCGGCATGACAATCAGGTGCAAATTCAAGTGGCCAGGAGGCTTTTTTGCCTACAAAAAGGAAGTGTGGCGTACAGGGTATGTAATATTTTAAGGAGAACATACAAATGAACTAAAGCCTTTTGAAACTTGAACAATTTACCCAGTAACACAGCTTTTGTGAAGCAAATATTGCATTTTCGCGCGAAAAATATTAGAAAAAACAAATGAAATTGGTCAAAAAATTCAAATTCAAATCCAAAACCGAGCGATGAAAACGTAAGGTTTGCTTCGTTATTCAAATATGAATCACGATCACATAATTTGAGGCTTGAAACACGTACGGAACGCTTTCCTAAAAACGATATTTGCTCTCTCTCTCCTCAACGAGATTGCGATGGGATTATATGCAAATAGCTTTAGTGAATATGTTAAGCCCATATATTTCTGTACCAAGCAAATAGTGAAGAAATTCTACTAGGAAAGAAAGAAATTAAATTTGATATTTGGAATAGAAAGTTGGAGAAGAAAGAGTAGTAAAGAAGGATTAATCTTTCTGTAAAGAATATTTGAAAAATAGAGTTTGCAAGAGAAGACTGGTTTCTCTATATATAGACAAAAGCAGTTACAAAAAGAAACAGACATATCATTCAAGTAAAAGCACGCCCTTTCACTTAAAATTTTAGAACTTTTAAAATATTAATTATATTTAAACAATAATATTTAATAATCCCCCACTTGTTTAAATATAAATAAAAACTCAAATCAAGTTATATCTATGTATAGAGTAGTGTATCTTTCAATTTAAACATTACCTTAGTATAATATCACAGATGAAATCGAAATCCCATGTAGCATAATAGCTTTGAACATGTTATTCCCTTGTGATAACATCGGTGACACTATACACATAAATATTTTGTTCTTGCTTTCCTCTCACACGCGCTTAGCACTTCTATGGCCATGTGCTCCCCAAAATTCTTGAAAATTTATGAGAGTAACTCAAACTCCCAATTGAAGCGCACCACTTCAATGTTCACATATGTGAAGTTTTTGCAGTGTCTTTGTCACATTTGAGACACTTGTTCCTTGAACTGAACCTCATTAAGAGTATTATAACTCAACCCTCTTATCTGTGACAACTAGTCCTAGTATGTCTCTTATTTAAGTACTGAAATATCTACTTATCAATAACTTGTTGTTATTCTTTATATCCAAAACTATTCATTTCATAGTGTTAGGTAGGGTTGCCATTGTTGGTAGAATTAATTAAGGAATTTTAACCCAATCAAACTCAAGTCGTTTTCACTAACTCTCTTGAAAGAGGTTTAGTAAATGGATCAACCAAGTTTCTGTTTGACTTTATAAATGTGAACGAGATAATTTCATTTTTAACTAATTTTCTCACATAATCATGTCGGAGACTTATGTATCTTGACTTTCCATTATATGAATTGCTCTATGCTCGAGCTAGAGTGGCTTGACTATCACAATGAATTGAAATTGTGCTCATACTTTTTGAGATCAATGGAATTTCTAAAAGAATATCCCTCAACCACTCAGCTTCTTTTCCTGCTTCTGCTAATGCAACAAATTCCGATTCCATAGTTTAATGTGTTATACAAGTTTGTTTCTTGGATTTCAAAGAAATTGCGCCTCCTACTAAGGTAAAAATCCAACCAATTGTAGACTTGTTGTCTTCTAAACTTGAAATCCAACTTGCATCAGTATATCCTTCTAAAATAGCAGAAATTTTGAGCATTGAATACAATAATCTTTAGTTTTCTTAAGGAAACCAAGAACTCGCTCAATGGCCTTCCAATGATCAATACTCAGAGTGCTAGTAAATTTGCTTAATTTATTAATTGCAAATAATATGTCTGGTCTTGTGCATTGTGTAGCATACATCAGACTTCCAATAGCGCTTGCATAATCAAGTTGAGTCATAACTCTTCCTTCATTCTTGACTAACTTGATGCTAAGTTAGGATCAAATGGGGTATTAACCTATTTTATTTTTAAGTGACTAAATCTATTTAACACTTTTTCAATGTAATGAGATTGACTTAATACATATCCCCCACTATTTCTTTTAATCTTGATACCCAATATGGTATCAACTTGTCCAAGATCCTTCATCTCGAATGAGGATGATAGAAACCTCTTCGTTTCTATAATTCTATTCATATCATTGCTTACAATTAACATGTCATTAACATATTAACAAACTAACACAAAATAATTACTACACACTTTAGTATAAAAACACTTATCAGCTATATTTTGTCTAAATTCAAATGATAAAATTGCTTTATCAAATTTCTCATGTCATTGTTTAGGGGCTTGTTTAGTCCATACAAAGACTTAGCAAGATTACAAACCTTATGTTCATTTCCTGATAGATCGAACCCTTCAGGTTGTTCGATATAGACCTCCTCCTCAAAATTACCATTTAAGAATACCGTTTTGACATCCACTTGATGAATATGTAGGTCATAAATAGACACTAAAGCAAATATAATTCTAATTGAAGTAATTCTTGCTACTGGTACATATGTATCAAAATAATCAATTCATTTTTTCGTCGAAAGCCCTTAGCTACTAACCTAGCTTTGTAAGTGTGTAAAGTCCAATCAGTATGATAATTTCTCCGAAACACCCACTTACAACCGATAAGTTTAGAAGTTCGAGGCAAACCAACAAGTTCCCAAATGTGTTTTGACATTATTGAATTTGTTTCTTCTTAGCATATTTTCAAGAAACCGCACCTTTAGAAGCCATAGTTTCTTTATAAGATTTAGGATCATATTCCACTTGAATAATAATTGGAGTTGTTCTCACAACTGTATTTCTATTACCTTCAACAAAGATTAAAAAAAATACGTTTAGAGTCAATCTCATATGATCCAAGTATTTTAGCCTTTCGAACTCTAGTGCTTCTCTTTTGTTCGCAAGATTGATCATTAACCTCCTGTGAACTAGATTGCTCAACAATCCTTTGAGATCTTTTTTCTAATGTTACATCAGCTGATGAAGATTGACATCTTCTACCCGAGGTTAAAAGATATTAAAAAAATTCCACATCTCTAAATTCAATAATGACATATGACTCTAAATTAAGAATTCGATAAGCTTAGCTATTTGAGGCATAACCTACAAATGCACACGTGATCCCTCTAGGACCGAACTTGGTCCGATTTGGATCATCATTCTTGCAATATACAAGGCACCCCCACACTTTAAAATATCCTATATCAGGAATTCATCCTTCCATAATTCATATGGAGTAATTTGATTTTTCTTCACAAGAATCCTATTAAATATATGACATGTAGCAAGTAAAGGCACACCCTTTCATTTAAACTTTTAGAACTTTTAAATATTAATTATGTTTAAACAATAATTTTTGAGATGCTCCCTTCTCAACTCTTTGAGAGCTAGAATAAGTGCTTCTCTATATAAGCACAAGAATTTTCTTTTCATTTTTCAAACAACTAGTGTTAGTTGTGTGAGGTACAAAATAAAGTTTTTCCCAAACACAAAGTTTAGCAATTAGGCAGTTTGACTTGTAATGGAACTCCCTATCCTAATATAAATTGTATTTCTATATAGCTTTATTTCTGTGTGAGGCCAAAATAAAAGTGTGCATCTTATTGTTATATAAATTTGATGGTAGAAAAAAAAACGCCATATTTACGTAACAAGAAAATGTTTAGCGCGCACATGCACGTCATGATGTATAATAGAAATAAACTATATGAATTCTTACAACATCTTGTTATCCTTAGGAAGAACAAAACAAAACGAGGATAGTGAAACCATTGTTTGTTTGGTTGCAGCGTATATGGTGGAATGACGACTCACATGAAACTGAAAAGTATGTGAAAAGAGGACTGAGGCCAAGTGGAAGCTGTCGAGTAATAATAGATCTGCTGCTGATTTTTTGCTTTTGTCCTTTAATTGATACTAGTACTAGTATAAGAACCCACACGATGCACGGATAGTTTGACATATTAATCTTTTAAAATTATGATCTAATATATCATATTAACTTAATAAATATTAGTTGTATTTTATTATTTTATATAGTATACAGAAATATAATACAGTCTATACAAAATTAAATGATACACATCATATACTAATCAAATAAATTGTTTGATCCTTTTTATTTTTATTATTGAATTAACAAGTACTTAGTACTATCGATAATTTTCTTGAGTGTTATTTATTTATCTTTTATTTTTAATAAATTTAAAATATAAATAACATAAAATTATCTTTATTCCCCCCTCTTCGTACATTCCTTTCTACTTTAATACTTATTTGATTAGTTTTCAAATTTTATAGTTTATTAAAAATTTAAATAAAATAATATTTTTTACTAAATTATAATTTTGAANAATTTTTCATTTGAATTGAAAGTTTATTTATTTATTTATTTTTATTTTAAAATAATTTTAAATCTCTAACTTGAAACTACTCTCAAACTTGAATGGATAATTTTAAATCTCCAACTTGAAACTACTCCCAAACTACTCTGCCTCTTGTTCTTCGCTTTTAAGATCGTTATTGTTTTTTGATATTCACCGCTTCAACTGTTTGTTCGCCAACAATATTACGTATAATCACAAGTACATTGCAATACCTTTACGTTCTGTTTTTTTTTTTTTTGTGATAGTCATGTTCTATAGTGCTTTGTTAAATTTGTGCTTTGATGTTTAATTTTATTGGTGCTTTGTTTTGGTAATATGCTGAAGTTTTTGAACGTGTGTGCCTGTTGTAAATGAATATTTCTATAAATTCTTTAGCTAGGGAACTGAAGTTTTGTTTGTATTTTTTGTTATATTTTTATGAAAGTGGGAGCTGAAATTTTGTGTTTTGTACTTCAGCTTGTTTTTGTTTTGGAGCTGAAGTTTGTGCTTTGTTTTGCTGAAACTTCAGCATATAGGGAGCTGAATTTTGTTTTTGTTTTTGGTGACCCTTCAACATATTGGGAGCTGAAGCTTTTTGTTTTATATTTGCTGATTTTGTCTTCTTTGAGATGATGTTTTTAACTGATATCCTTCACTTTCTTTCAACAGATGGCTTCTTCAAATCCTCCAGCAGCTAAAACATCTAAAAACCATACACAATCAAAAGCTCCTTCAGTCCGTATTGTTCCTCCTTCAAGAGCAGGGGAAGGATATTTTGAGTTTCGAGATTGGTTTAACTGTCGTGCTTACTGGAAGGGTAACCACGATTTGAAGAGTTTGATCAAATCTTTCTTGACTCCTGCACAAGAAGAAAAGTTAACTAATGGTACTTTTCGATACCTTTTGGCTATGGAGAACTTGAAATGCAACATGAAGTTGGTTCATTGCTTGTGTTTTTCTCGTATATTCACCAATGATCGAGACTCCATTAGTTTCAAGATTTTTGGGCATAATGTATCGTTCACCCTTGAAGACTTTCACATTATGTGCGGTTTGAGGATCACCGCACATAATGTTGAAAAACCATCTAAACGCGAGAGCACGATCTTGAAGAGATATTTTGGTAAGTCTAAGGGTGTGACCTTGAAGGACATTCGAGATTTTATGTCTCGTAATGAAATTCAGAAGGACGATGCAAATTTCAAACATGTATGCGAGAGCGATGAAGATGCAGTTAAACTGATGGAAATTCTTCTTGTGGAGTCTGTTGTATTTGGTAAAAAGAATGAATCAACGGTACTAGAGGATTATGCAGCGATTGTCGAAGACGATAATGCTTGTGTTGCTTATCCTTGGGGTAATGTCTCTTATGAGAAGTTCATTACTTCAATGAAACATGCATTGGATAACCAATCCAACAATCATTCAGCAGAGTACTATTGGTGGATTTCCATATCCATTGTGTGTTTGGTTCTATGAGCGTTTCCCCGATCTTCGGAATAGGTATATTAAAGAAGAAGAGTACCTTGATTCTCCTCAGCTCCCCAGGATGTTACGTTATATATGTGTGGGAGAGCCCAAATATAAAGAACTTGAGAAATATTTCAGTAATCATTCTGTAAGTGAATGTTTTTTTATTTTTTGTAGTTTTGTTAATATGTTGATGTACTACTTTTATTTTATTTTGCATAATGTACTTTTTTTGTATTAAACAAGAATATCGGAAATTTAAGGTATTGGATATTATTCTTACAGAAGAGGAATTGAATTCAATGCCTTTGATTGGACAATTGCCTTGCAGTCGGGTTCGTTCGAGGGTAGTTAATGCGGTTCCTTCAACTGGTGAATCACCACGTAGTCGGAGTCGATAAAAAAAAACCCATCGAACTTCAACTGCTGAATCACCTCGTACCCAGGGTCGTTCTAACCGTTCTACAATGGTGTTTGACAATGAATTAGTCAATAGAATATGTTCTGTAAGTTTTCATGCTGAATTTTTTGTTTTATTTTTGTGTGTTTTTTGTAAAACTACATCATGTTTTAAGCTGAAGTTTTGTTCTGTTTGTGCTTAACTTCAGTATTTTAGTATCTGAAGTTTTGTTCTATTTTTCCTGAATTTCAGCATTCTAGTAGCTTAAGTTTTTTTTCTGTTTGTGCTTAACTTCAGCATTTTAGTATCTGAAGTTTTGTTCTGTTTTTCCTGAACTTCAGCATTCTAGTAGCTTAAGTTTTTGTTTTTTTTGTGATGAACTTCAACATTCTAGCAGCTGAAGTTTTTGTTCTCTTTGTCATGAACTTCAATATTCTAGTAGCTGAAGTTTTTGTTCTTTTTGTGATGAACTTCAGCATTCTAGTAGCTGAAGTTTTGTTATGTTTTTCTTGAACTTCAGCATTCTAGTTGCTGAAGTTTTGGTTCTCTTTTTGATGAACTTCACCAGTCTAGTAGCTGAAGTTTTGTTCTGTTTTTCTTGAACCTCAACATTCTAGTAGCTGAAGTTTTGTTTTATTTTTCCTGAACTTCAGCATTCTAATAGCTGAAGTTTTGTTCTGTTTTTCTTGAACTTCAGCATTCTAGTTGCTGAAGTTTGTTCTGTTTTTCTTGAACTTCAGCACCCTAGTAGCTGAAGTTTTGTTCTGTTTTTCTTGAACTTCAACATTCTAGTAGCTGAAGTTGATGAACTTCAGCACCCTAATCCTTGTAAAATCTCCACATCGGGAGGTTTTGTGATCTCAGATTGTACATTTTGTGGAATATCCCATGATTTTTGATCTCCCACAGTATTCACATGTCCTTCATATGTTTTGAACCATGTTTCCTTTGAATACCAATTTGAGCAGTAATCAGATTTTTGCAAATATCTCTTATTAATAGCAGCAATTGTATATGGACAGGGCAATTTATCAAGTTGAAATTTCAAGCAGTCACAAGTTCTCCTTTTTAAGTCCATAATGAATTCGATTCCTTCACTATTTATTCTAAACAACATTGAATCAAGGTTGAACACCTAAGAAGAAATTGAAAATTTTAGTGTATTATTGATTCAAAAAGAAAAAGTATGAAGTTTTTTATATGTAAGCAGTAAATCACTGCAGCAGATATAAAAACCAGAAGTAATTATGCTGAAGTTTTTCAAAAAGATCATGACTACAAAACTATAGAATCCAGGACAAAAACTTCAGCACATGGTGTGCTGAAGTTTTTACAAGTGAACGAATTAACTTTAGCATTTTCTACTAAAATTTTTCATAAAGCTCATAACTTCAGCATGATGGGTGCTGAAGTTTTTATAAAAAGTTCGTGACGACAAAACTATAGAATCTAAGGACAAAACTTCAGCTAGTATGAAGTTTTTTATATGTAAGCAGTAAATCACTGTACCAGATATAAAAAGCAGAAGTGATTATGCTATAGAGAAAACATGCTGAAAGTAAATCCTGAAGTTAATAAATATACTCACAATCATTTTGCAAGCCAAGTCCATCTTCTTAGTCATCTCTTCTTCTGCCCATATTGATACTTTGTAAAAAGTTTCATTTGCTTTTTTCCTCCGTTCGTAAAACCACTCTCCCAACTTCTCTTGGATGTAATATAACATTCTTAAAATAGACATTTCTCTCGCTTTTAGTAATACGGAATTCATTGATTCTACTATGTTTGTTGTCAGCATATCATAACGTCGCTGTGGGAACCACGATCGAGCCCATCTTTCTGGAGGCTCTTCCATTATGTAATTGTATATTTTCTTGTCAACACTTTTGAGTTGGGACATTAACTTATTAAAATCTTTACGTTTGTATGACCTTGCAGCGCTTTGAAAAAGATTTATTACCATGACTTTTGCATGTCTTTGCTTTAAATTTTTCTCAAAGTGGTAGAGGCAGATACCATGGTGAGCTTCAGGATAAACTTTTCTAATCCCATTTGCAATCGACTGATTTCTATCTGACAAGAAAACCAGTTCATGATGGACTTGAATTGCTTTTCTCATTTCTCCGAAGAACCAAATGTATGCCTCATTGTTTTCTTATTTTGCTACACCAAAAGATAGAGAAAATATTTGTTTGCATCCTTTGATACAACAACAAATAGAATGCCACGATATTTTGACTTTAAACATGTTGTATCTACTGCAATAACATGTCTATAGTAGGACCAACCAACTATTGATGTTGCTGGAGAAAAGAACATGTAACAAAACGTGTACAATGAAATACAAAAATACAAATCATAAGGTGTGAAGTTTAACTTCAGGATGATGATTGGTATTTGCTTTGCTTACCGATTCTGCTCATCTCTTTTTATGCTTGTGTACGTTCCTGGATTTCTATGCACCATCATGTGTAGGTATGAAGGAAGAATCTGGTAGTTCTCTTCCGGTGTTCCCCTTATGCAAGCAATAAATTTTTGAATAGCACGCCATGCCTTGTGATATCCAATGTCAATTCCAAATTTTTTTTTCATTTCGTTTTCTACAAAAGCTGGTGTAACCTCTATCTTTTTGTCTCGAACATGTTCTACAATTTGTTCACTTATAAAATTTGATGTAGCATGCTTTTGATATGATTTTCTTGCATCAACTGAGCATTCATGGTTGTTATGATATTTTATCACCCTGAAAAGTATGGAATTTTTTATTCTGGTAGCAGGCACAATCCAACTACATTGCTCCTCAGCTCATATCTCTTTGAACATGATCTAACAGCTGTGAATTCAACCTTTTGGGTTATCTCCAAGCTGTAGAAAAATTTAGTCATATTTTCCTTGTTCTCAAAAATTGATCCTACTCTTACTTCCTCAGGAAATGCATCATGCCTAAGTATTTTACATGATGGAGATTCTTTCAGCTTTCCCCTCATTCTTTTTCTTGATTTCTTAGAGGCACTAGACGTTTCAGCAATTTCATCAATTGTATCTGATGTTACCGGTATTAATTCCATATTTTCTTCATCT
>ML334619.1:0-12881 GCA_005239505.1 Nicotiana paniculata
TTATCAAAAACTTTCACAATTCAGGCCAAGTCTTTCACAACACTTTTATCTCAACAATTGTAAACATAAAATTGTACTTCTCATAAACTCATCAATATTATCACAAAAATGGAACCAACAGGATATATCATAAAACAATGTCAACCCACTCAACCTTTATGTAGATGTAAACATTGTAGCAAAGATGAGAATAGCTTTACTATATTTACAGATCCATGTACAAACATGGTCAACTACAAGACTGTCACGCCCCGAAATCCCACCTTCAGACCGTGATGGCGTCTAACATTGAACCCGCTAGACAAGCCAACATGTACAGTTAAACTAACATGATAACACCGAATTAACAGAATAAGCTAAAAACAGTTCACAACTTAACAACGGAAATAGATCAAGTTTCAAAGCTAAGTAAAGATAACATAATACAACGTTGCAATAATTTCCCAAAACCTGGAGTCACAACTCACGAACTGTCTATAGGAGTGCTAAATACAAAGTCTGAAAGGAAATACATGACTGTCTCTGAAAACTAGAGGAAAAACAAGACAGAAATGAAGAACTAGGGGTAGGAGAGACGCCAAGGCCCACGAACGCCAGCGGGTATACCTTGAAGCCTCTAAGGTGAACTGCAGGAGACTCCCTCAATGTTGTCCACTGGGTCCGAGTGAGGGATCTGCACAACAATAAGATGTGCAGTGTAGTACAACCGACCCCATGTACTGAGTAAGTGCCGAGCCTAACCTCGGCCGAAGTAGTGATGAGGCTAGACTTGACAACAAACGTTAACTTGTCATATTCTACAACATATATCGTGGAACAACAAAGAAAAAGATAAACAATTACGTAGGGGAATACGGGAACAGACAAGGGGGTAACAGGTGAGATAGAGCAGTTAATTAAGCACATAGGAACAGACAAGAAGGCAATTTATTAGAAATATGCTAATGAAACAAATATAATGCCAGAAATGTAATTAATGGCACGACATCACCCTTCGTGCTTTTACTCTCTTCCTCACAATGCAATGTACGATGTAAGATAAAATGAATCATGGAACGACATCACCCTTCGTGCTTTTACTCTCTTCCTCACGATGCAATGTNTTATCTTTCTCACTATGCAATGTATGATTTAATCAATATAAATCATGGCACGGCATCACCCTTCGTGCTTTTACTCTCTTCCTCACTATGCAATGTATGATGTAATCAATGTGAATCATGGCACGACATCACCCTTCGTGCTTTTACTCTCTTCCTCACTATGCAATGTATGATGTAATCAATGTAAATCATGGCACGACATCACCCTTCGTGCTTTTACTCTCTTCCTCACTATGCAATGTATGATAACCAATGTAAATCATGGCACGGCATCACCCTTCGTGCTTTTAGTCTCTTCCTCACTATGCAATATATGATGTAATCAATGTAAATCATGGCACGACATCACCCTTCGTACTTTACACTCTTCCTCACCAAATGCAATGACAATTATCAAAACGGCAAGGAATGCGGCATAGTGGAATCACAAATCATGATCGCCCGGCAAGGGGAAACTATCAGTCATTATCATAACAAATTGCCCGGCAAGGGTCTCAGCTATAACCAACATTTTCAAGTATGTCCTTTACAGTTGGGTCCTCAATAGGACCATTACATCACAAGTTCATCAACAAGGATTTTCAACAACAATCAACTTCCAAGTAGAGATAAATTCATAATACAATGGATATGGAAGTAAGGACAATAATTTCATCAAAAATGGACTCACGGGTATGCTTGACACACAATGCATAGGTACTCGTCACCTCACCTATGCATTGGACATGATAAACACTTAGCACATATTATACGATACCTATACCCTCACCAAAGTTAGGCAAAACACTTACCTCGGCCCAAAAATAGCAATCAAGCCTCTAACACCACCTTTTCTTTTCAATTCAACTCCGGAACAACAATATCTAGGCATAATTAACTTATTAACATCAATAATGTGGCCTAAATATACAATTCCTAGAATTCTTCCAAAAATACCAAAATTCAACCCCGGGCCCACACGATCGAATTCCGAAATTTTTGAAGATAATCTCTACCCGCGGCTTTACTAGTTCAATCACACAATTTACTCCAATATTCATGCTCAATTCGTGGCTAAAAATCCAATTTACCAAATTTCTAGGTTTCCTTCAAAATACTAATTTTTTCATAATTTTTCATGTTTAATCTCATGTATAAACCTTGAATTAACTTGTAAATGAGAAGGAACAACTTACCTCTTGATTCTTGATGAAAATCACCCTTTGAAATCC
Source organism: Nicotiana paniculata (assembly GCA_005239505.1). Taxonomy (NCBI): domain Eukaryota; kingdom Viridiplantae; phylum Streptophyta; class Magnoliopsida; order Solanales; family Solanaceae; genus Nicotiana; species Nicotiana paniculata. The sequence goes on from ML334619.1 coordinate 2,315, forward strand.
TCCAAAATCGCCCCAACCAAGTGAAGAAATGAAGAAAAATGAGCTAAAAACCGCTAAAATATCATTCTTCCTAGGTATTTACTCATCACGATCGCGGAAAATGCTTCGCGATCACGGAGAACAATTTTCCAGCCCAAAATTTTCTCTTCGCGGTCGCGGAAAGAGCTTCACGATCGCGGAGAACAATTTCCCAGCCTGCCCGGACAGCCTCCAGTAAAATTAAGATAACCTTTCGCACACAACTTCAAATGACAAATGGTTAAATTTTATGAAAACTAGACTCAAATATATAAACTTTCATGTGTTATTCATCTCCCAATTCCTTATAGATTTCTAAATATAATCTGGCAAAGTCAGCCCATGTGCAACACAACTTTCTTCTTAATTTTCCCGTACACCCTATAGTATAACAGCCATATCTCTTTGTATACAAATCCAAAAAATCAATGGTTTACTTTTCCAGAAACTAGACACAATGGGCTGCAACCTTTATTTTTACATCATCTCAAATTTCCTTATAGATTATGAGATATGAGCCTCCGAAGTCGAGTCAGTGCAGCAGAACATTTACTCTACGCGATCGCGAAAGGCTTTCCGCGATCGCGATTCACTGGCCCCTCACCGCGATCGCGACCAATTCCCCGAGATCGCGTAGAACACTGCTGTATCCAAAAACCAGCAGTTATAATTGGCCTAGAAATGGTCCGAAACCACCCCGAAACTCACCCGAGTCCCTCAGGACCCCACCCGAACGTACCAACCAGTCTGGAAACATAACACGGACTTAGTCGAGGCCTCAAAACCTCAACAACGCCGAAAACACGAATCGCTCAAGAATTCAACTTTATGAACTTTGAAATTTATAAATTTCACATCCGATGCCGAAACCTATCAAATCACGTCCGATTGATCCCAAATTTTGCACACAAGTCACATTCGATATTACAGACCTGCTCTAACTTTCGGAATCGCATTTCGACCCCGATATCAAAATTTTTACTTCCGGTCGGATTTTCTCAAAAACCTTCAAATTTCTATTTAGCCAAATGACTTCAAAATGACCTACGGATATCCGAATTCACTTCTGATCGCGCTCCCAACTCCAGTATCACCATACGAAGCCATTTCCAGACTCGGAATCCCAAACGGACATCTATAACACTGAAATGCCTTGCAACCCAAATTTATGGAATTCTTCTAAAATACTAGCTTCCACAATACACGCCGAAACACTCACGGATTATCCAAAACCCATTTCGGACATACGCCCATGTTCGAAATCATCATACAAACCTGTTGGAACCTTTAGATCCACATTCCGAGGTCGTTTACTCAAAATTCCAGTCTTACTTAATTTCTTAAACTTAAAGCTCCTGAAATGAATATTTTTCTTTCAATTCAACTCGAACCTCCTGAATTTCAACTCTGACCATACACACAAGTCACAATACCCGAAATGAAGTTGTTCATGACTCCCAACTGCTGAACGACGCACTGGATCTCAGAACGACCGGTCGGGTCGTTACAAAGACAATATGCAATCACAATCTCCAGCGAACTACAAAATGCATATAACAAATGTGAAAACATGAATGACTATTTTCTTTATAAGTATATCAAGAATATGGACTCTGGAATCAGTACGGCTCTTTCAATTCACAACAACTTGTCTCAAGCATCCCATTTTAAGATCCTTACTCAACGGAATCAAGCACCATCTTAAGCTAACCAGATTATGGTAGACTAAGAGAAACATACATACATATATATATATATATATATATATATATATATATATATATATATATATATATATATATATATATATATATATATATATATATATATATATATATATATATATATATATATATATATATATATACACTCAGTGCATACCTAGTAGAATTTTCCTCTTCTCTACGTGAGGAGCTCTCTATAAACCAAGGAATACACTAATACTTTTCCAAAAATAATTGCAACCAGACTTAACAATAAATTAACAAGCCAATTAATCATAAAAACAACAATGGACATGAAACAATTATAACCCGAGCAATTAAATTGGAAACGAGGAGGGGATCATGTAAGCAGACAATTTGGTGGTGCATAGATACTCGTCATCTCACCTATACACCACTCACATGCAGTTTCAGATAACAATTTAGTTGGGGATTCCTATTCCCTCAAGTCAAGGTTAAATCAAGCACTTACCTCAACTTCGCAGGCTACTCACTGTTCAATTATAGTTTTTCCTCTTTAATTCACCTCCAATACACTTGAATCTAACTATAATTGACTTAATATCATTAATTAAGGCTAAAGGAACTGAATTTACTGAAAATTATAATTTTTCCTAAGTTTTCTATAAAAAAAAAAAGTTAAAACCCGACCCCGGGCCCGCTTGATCCAAATTCGGGGTTCGGACCAAATTACGTTTACCCATTCACCCATGAGTCCAAATATATAATTAGTTTCGAAATCCGACCTCAATTCGAGGTAAAAAGTTGATTTGTACAAAATTCCCTAGTTCTACACAAACCCTCAATTTTTACCATGAAAAGTCTTGATTTTTGATTTAAAAGTGATGAGAAATATTGGGTAATTGAAATATAACAAAGAAATGAGTAGAGAACACTTACCCCAATCCCTATGGCGAAAATCGCCCAAATCCGAGCTCCCCAACTCAAAATATGACCGAATGAACAAACCCTAATTTTATATATTTTCTACCAGTTATTCTGCCTCGTTTCTTGTACCAAACGATCCCGAAACTGATTTTTATGTCTTCAATGGATTCCTTGTGAAATTCTGATCAATTTAGGCTTTTGAATCACTCAATTTGACCTTATAATGAATGAGATATGTAGGTTTTAATAATTGTAAATAGTGCAGATTTTTAAATACGCTGTCAATAGCAATTTCGTAATTAATCTGAAAAATCTGGCAACCTTCGTAAAATGACCACAAAATCCTCATACGATGTCCAAATTCAACGATTCTTTTTGTTACGGGTACGTAATTAGGATACGGATCTAATACTTCATTCAAAACAGAAATCGGAGCTCATTTATTTAATATGATATCATTCATGCTTGAAGAAACGACGTCGAAGCATAAGAAAAAACAAGCGCAACACAACCCAAACTTATGCGAAACTCACCCGAGCCCTCGGAATTCATTTTCGGGCATATGCCCAAGTCCCATATTTTACTGCGGACCTCTTAGGATCGTCGAAACACATATTCGGGTCCGTTTACTAAAAATATTGACTCAAGTCAACTAAAATCAAATTTTAATTTTAAAAATTATTATTTCTTATAGTTTCACATAAAAGCTTCCGGTTTCACGTCCGGACTGTGCACGTAAATTGAGACAATTAAAATTAATTTTTTTATGGCTAATAAGTCTAGAACGGAGTCTTAATTCATAAAATGACCTCTTGGGTCATCACACTTACTAGGAGTCTTTCCATCAGCACCACCAACACCATCTCTAAAGAAACTGAATACTTTATGGTGGTGAAAAATGTCACCATCAAGAAGTCTTTCCAAACCATTGTGAAATAGGAACCCCTTCAGGAGAGGGTACTATAAGCTGAATACAGATGGGGCCGCTAGGGGTAACCCAGACATAGGAGGAATAGGTGGAGTATTCAGGAACAATAACAGAGAATGGACTATAGGATATATGGAGAATATACCACATACAACCAACACCATGGCTGAACTGAAAGCTCTCCTAAAAGGGCTACTGCTAGCTAAGCAAAATGGATAGATCCCTTTGGACATCAATACAGACTCGAAAGAAATAATCCAAATGCTACTCAAAGGTAACTTAACATATGATCCCATGATTTGTGAATGCAGATTGTTAATGCAAAGGATGGACAGTGTCGTGGTGAGGCACACGTACATGGAGCAGAATAGGGTGGCAGATGCTATAGCAAAAGAGGCAACAAAGCCAAGTTTGTTGGGAAGATCCAGCTTACTAGCAGTTCCTCTGATGTTTGCAAATGATGTATATTGGGCAGACATTCTAGGAACTAAAGTTGATAGGAAATTGTTGGCATGTAATATTGATACTGTATCCCAAAACATCGCACTAATGGGGAAACTATAGTACCCCGACACTATCAGTACTTTGTAATGTATTTTTTAGTTTAGTCGTTATATATATAAATATCCTCTATTTAACCAAAAACACAATATCTTAAATGGCTCAAATGATGATTTGAAACTCAGTATCAAGATGTGAATTACTCCCTCCGTTCATTTTTATTTGTCTACTATGGACTTTGCACACCCTTTAAGAAATAATAAATGAAGTGCATAATTTACCATGATACCCATATTAATTGATGCATATTGTTAATGGATTTGAGAAAATGATTTGAAATGAGTAATTAATATTGTGGGTATAACAGGAAAAGATATTTCTTCTCTTAATATGTTAAAAGTGACAAATAAAAAATATTGGACAAGTAAAAATGAATGGAGTTAATAGCATGTTAGAGAGATCAATTGGAAAAGAAAAACTTACAAATAGAGAAGTTATAGGCCTTAACAAAAGTGAGATTGTCATTAATACTGGTCAATTGGAAAAACAAATTACACACGACAAACATTCACACGTATGATAAAGGCATTTCTAAATGAAAGTTATAGCGTGAAGGATCTCTCTGTCCTAGCGCCCAAATTTCATGCTGCAAATCTCTTACGGAAGAAAGGTTGTTAATTAAAGTAATGACGTTTGGGATTCTCTTTTTCAAGAGACATAACTTTGGGATCGTACGTAATAATTAAAATAAAAAAATGAGTGGGAGAAATAGCAAAAAATGGAGAAAAAGGATCATTTGAAATGTTGGCGAAGGAGAGTGCCACATCACCGGGTCAATGTCCTACAATTATATATATATGATTTTGTTGTAAAATATTATATTACGGTGGATGTTCATAACTTCTAAATGAATAACACCCGCTACTCTTCTTCATTAACCTCCCACTAATTCTTACCATTATGGTTGTAACTTACATACCTTCATAACCTCCACATGATTTTCCTTCATGATCTTAAATGTTTAATGTCATGTTTATGATATTCTTTTGTATACATCTATGTGATACTATAAATAGAGGATGAAATGATATTGTATACACTTGAATACATGGAAGAAATAAGAATCTCTCATCTCTTTCTCGCTATATCTCTTATCTATTTTCTTATTTTATGTTACTGTTTTGAGTTTAGTTTCTTAATACATTATCAGCACGAAGTTCTAATTTTATTTCAATTATCATCATAAGGTACGAAGATAACCAAGTATATGGTTGAACTACAAAAATGTTGACTACCTAGAATCAGTTACCGTGCCAGTAGAAACTTGAGTATTTCATATGCGAATCAATTTGCTTCAATTGTTCCTATAAATTCTCTTTTTAATATTTGAAATTTAAGATTTTTGGTATTGTTCATATTACACAAAATACAATATTATTTGCGCAAGAAAATGAACTGGTTGAATCAAGAAGAACCATATCCAATCTTTTGATTTGTCTATGTATTATACTTTTCAGTGGGTAGTCACTTTTTGGAAATTGATGAAAAATATATAGTGATGCAGGGAATTAGAATTAGAAATATGATTTTCATAAAAAGAAAAAATGACAATATTATAGACTAAATGCAAGTAACTTACGTTGTTATTCATATTTGTTGTGACCTTCGCTGCAGTGTTATCTAAGGCTCCCCATGATTAAAGGCTCAAGCGTGATGCACTATGGCCTATTATGCCAAAGGTTAAGGATAAGACGGTGGGTATTAAGTCCCAACGTACCATGAGGGTAAGACATCGGGTTTTGAGTCATGTTGCTCCATGATTGTAAGAGTTGGGTTCGAGTCCCAACTCATTATGAACAACACATGCTTTTATATGGTAAAACATCGGGTTTGAGTCCCAATGCACCATATTGATGATATAATGATGATTAAAGAAAAATAATGTATTTTTCATGAAAAAGCATGAACCTTGTCCCACTTGATTTGCTCCATTCTTGAAGTGAATGTGATAGTGGTGCATAATAACTCTAAATAAAGACAAGTGTTGACCAATGAATGTGGGCGTGCCAAAGATCAATGATAATAGTCATCATTATGGTAATTGTAGAAAGAAGAATAATATGGGTTCTCAAAATAATCCTTCAAAGGTGAAGGAAATGTGTAGCAAGATAGTCTGTAAATATGAGGCACGTTCAGACGATTATAGCCCATTTTTTGAAAGAATGCGACTTGTGATAAGCATTGTAAATGCAAACTCATTTCTGAAAGTGAATGTGAAAATATATATGTGATATAAATTATGCAAAAGTGCTTATGCATGATTGAATAAATACTAATGAAATATAATGAACATTACTGTATGGTTACATGAATATGTCATTAGTCGCGTACATGTGATACGCCAAAAAATATTTTATCGTATCTTATAAAAGTTTATTAAAGGCAAAGCTAAAGCAAGAAATAATTTTGTTTATGATAATTTTGACCATGACAATATTATGATATAATTTTCTCCGTGAAGGAGACATTCACCATATGGATAGTGTGACAAAAGATCATGTACTACAAAATAAATTAAAAGCTTCGGAAGAATTAATTTGTTACTACCGGATGAATAAAATTGTGCATGACATTGATATTGTAGTAAGTCTCAAAAGAATCTCTTTTTGAGTTTCAAATATATTAGCCAAAGTAGTTGGAATTTGAAACTATAAATGAAAGGAAGATTGAATATCTTCATATTACTATAATCACATCGGGTAAATATAAAAAGTTACCCGATTTTTCTTCTATTTGTACTACACAAGTATAAGCATGATGATGGAATCACATGTCATAGTAAATTAGATGTTTACTTAAATAAAGATCAGTTGGCATGACCGGTTGGCCATCCATGTTCAATTATGATGTGAAAATTAATTGAGAATTCACATTGGCATATATTGAAGAAAATAGAAGATTCTTCAAGAATTCTCTTGTGCTGCTTATTCTCATGATATACCAGTTAAGGTTGGGATTGAATCCCTTAATATTTAGAACGAATAAAAGGTGATATATATGGGCCCAATCACTTGTCATGTGGATCATTTACTATTATATGATTTTAGTAGATGCATCTATTGTGTGGTCACATATGTGTTTGTTATCAACTTGCAGATTGGCTTTGCAAGGTTGATTGCTCAAATTATTAGAGCACAGTTCCAGAATATAAATTATGATGATTTAGCTTTATAATGTTGGTTAAACTCAAGTTGATTTAGCATAAATTGAATGTCTCCAATTATAGTTAAACCATTGGTTATGAGAACAAAACTCCCAAATAGAAATTTGGTATGAAGTGTATTATTTAATATACAACATCACTTGTACGCATCTAGCTAAAGAGTTATGATAAATTCTCCTTATTTTAATTGGTTCGGGGTTAGGAACCAAATAATTTCTATCTAGAAATATAGATGTGATATATGATTTAATTATTTCATCATAATGCACAATATGGGTCCCCAAAGAAAATTGGGGATATGTGTTGGTGATCCCAGCATTAGGGGGAGAAAATTGGCAGCTGAAAATGTGATACGTGGAATAAATTATCATGAATACATTTAGATCCTCGTACAGTAAAATGTGAACTTGAAGTTCAAGTGATAATTCATTTGCAAAATATTGCCAGGCGTATTTGCTGACCCAAAGCTAAATGTTATATTTCAGCTGCTAATGCTCCAAATAGAATAAAGTCCATGATGGACATAGTCAATGGAACACATGAAGCGTAATAGACAAATCGGTTCCAAAGATAAAACTCCTTGAAGAAGGAGAGGATCGAATGATAAAGATGGTCATACTAAGGAGGCAAGTGCTCTGTAAGAGCATCATGAAATAACACTTTATAAGACCTCATGGAAGAGACTCGGGTACCTAAAATAATGAGATCTCGATAAGTTATGTCTTTATTGTGTGATGATGGAACCGATGTAGATGATCATCGATGATATTGTTGATATAATATAGCTCTCAATATTATTAATATTGACGAGGCTCAAATCTATCATGGAATTGGACAGATAAATGATTGGTCAATGAAAAATACGCAATCAAGATTGACTTCACTTGGAAAACGTGAATTTATGGACTGATAGTTCCACCACATAAAAGTATAAAGTCAGTGGGGTGACACAATATTTTACGTAAATTTCCTGGCATTGATTATATGGAAACATGTTCCCTTGTGTTGGATACAGTTGCTTTCAAAGTTTAGTCTAGCAATACGTGATAAATTTGATATACGTCTATAAAAATCATTGAAGGATTTAAAGTGTTCTGAAGCATATTAAGGTTCCCAAGAAATTCATTAAATAAAGCTTCAGCAAATCTTTATGTGGATTAGAGCAATTATGGCTTACATGATGTATTTTTGTGTCAATTGCAATTGGTGCACTATGTATCTTGCTAGGACCACAAGTATAATAATATGCTAACTTGATAATAGTTTAATTCCTATATAAAGATACTGGAATACTATTAAGATTATCTTACAAAAGAAGTCCTTGATATAGATTTGTTTATTCTAACAAATATTATCAAGGTTATGTTGGTTATACAAATGCAGGGCATGGTTCGTTGTTCAGATAATCTATTTGGTTGTGAAGGTACTGCCATATTATGATATTCAACAAGATTCTAATTACATTGAAGATGATACTGCATGCATAGCTCAATTGAAAGAAGGACTATCGAAAGAGACAAAATAAAACTTATTTCACCAAAGTTCTATTTCAGACATGATTGATGTTCAACAAATTTGTTCAAGTGATAATTTGGCAAACTTCTTCACAAGGCATTGCCGACCTCAGCAATTGAGAAGTTGTTATAGTAGATTGGAATTCATCGTCTCCGAAATATCAAGTGTTATTTTTGTCAAGGAAAGTATAGCACGCGTTGCACTCTTTTTTCCTTAGCCAAGGTTTTATCTCCCTGGTTTTCCTGATAAGGTTTTTAATGAGGCAGAAAACAATGCGTATTACTAGATATGTGTACTCTTTTTCCTTCACTAAACTTTTTTTTCCACAGGCCTTTTTCCTAGTAAGGTTTTAACGAGGCACATTATATGTGGACATCCAAGAGGGAGTGTTATAAAATATTATATTATGGTGGATGTCCATAACTCCTAAATGAATAACACCTACTACTCTTCTCCATTAACCTCCCATTACCATTATGGTTGTAACTTCCATACCTCCATAACTTCCCCATGATCTTCTTCCATGATCTTAAATGTTTAATGTCATGTTTATAATATTCTTTTTGTATACCTCTATGTAATACTATAAATAGAGGATGAAGTAATATTGTATATACTTGAATATATGGAAAATTTGTCCTCTCTTTCGCTCTATATCTCTTATCTATTTTCTTGTTTTATGTTATTGCTTTGAGCTTAGTTTCTTAACAGATTTCTCTTTTTCATATTTTCCCCTACAATGATGTGTTGGAGAGCTTTAGGAAATGGTTTTTGTCCGATAGTTTAAATTAATCAAAGATAAACGATCGTTTTCATTATTAGTGTAGGTTGTTAGTAAGTGATAGTGTTATCTTTAACCTCTGTAAAAATAGTCCGGATTAGTCAGTTTTCGGACCGGTCATTCAAAAATAGTCATCGCTTGCAAAGTCATTGAAAAATAGTCATAATTTTGATGCAACACGGAAAGTTCCAGCATGATATACTGGAGATCGGTGCACCTATATGAACTTCCAGCATATTATGCTAGAACTCCAACACGCGAAAAGTTCCAGCATAATATACTAGAGATTGGAGCACTTGTGTATGAACTTCCAGCATATTATGTTGGACCGATATATTATACTGGAACTCCAATATATTATGTTGGAAATCCAGTATACTTATGCTGGAACCCCAATATAATATACTTATATTGGAGTTCCAGTATACTTATGCTGGAATTCAAGTATATTATACTGCAGTTCCAATATATTATACTGCAATTCCAGTATATTATGCTGGAGTATTTTTCGGATTTTAAATAGTGTTTTTGTTCAGATTTATCTTTACATGAAAAGTGGCTAAATTTGGATTACTTTTGAAACTGCGACTATTTTTGAATGACCGCTTGTAAATCTGGCTATTTTTGAATTTCTCTCTTAACCTCTTTGCTAAGTTACAAACTTACTCTCACGGTAAACAGGGGCGGATGTAGCATATACTTGGCGGGTTCAACTGAACCCATAACTTTTGACGCTGAGTCAAAATTTCTATTTAAAAATGGGGGATTTGCATCTATACTCGCTTTTTGGGTCACGTTTTAACTTATACCCGTTTTGCAAAAAAAATTACAAGTGTAACCACTTTTCGCCTAAACTTCAGACATACGGGCCTGAAGTAGCAAAGGCAATCACGGAAACTTCAACATTCTAGTAGACGACTGAACTTAAGCATTCTACTAGCTAAAGTTTTGTTCTCTATTTGTTGAACTTCAGCATGTTTTAGCTGAAG
>ML334620.1:0-40446 GCA_005239505.1 Nicotiana paniculata
TGGAAACACTTAAAAAACCTTTAAAACTCGGACTTCACCGAAACAGGTACCCTGGCGTTTGGGGGATAACGCCTGGGTAACGCCAGGCACCCCCTGGCGTTTGGGGTATAACGCCTGGGTAACGCCAGGCACCCCCTGGCGTTTGGGGGATAACGCCAGGCACCCCCTGGCGTTTGGGGGATAACGCCTGGGTAACGCCAGGCTTGTCCCGGGTCGCTCCTTTTCGACACTTGCGCGTATTTTCTAACGTTTATGCTCTCTTTTAGCTCGGCTTCCATTTCCAACTCACCTACACATTAAATAAACTCCATTAGGCACATACGACGTGTATTTTTCTCATTAAAGCACATAACATGCAAGGTATATAATGCTTAAAATCATGAATTCTAGCCACGCATCAACGGGGTTACTCTTATTCATCTCCTTGACTGGTTTGGGTGCCGCCTTGGGTTTTCCTTCCATATCTGCCATGGCGATGATGGACTTTAGAGCTGAATCGAAATCCTGGTCCTCGCAAATCATACCGATGACGGGCCCATGATTGTGAGTGGGCAGTGGATTGTTTTTCACATTGGGAGCTTCTTCGTCCCATAACACCACTTTTTTTTGTTCTATAAGGCTTTCCACGACCCTTTTGAGGGTCCAACACTCCTCTGTGTCATGCCCTCCTGCTCCGGAATGGTAGGCACAATTGGTTCCCGGCTTGTATGATGTTGATGCTTGCTTTTTCCTGGTCCAAGGTACGGGTTGTAGAAGCCCCATCTGGACTAATTTTGGGAAGAGTCTTGAATATGGCTCCCCGATAGGAGTGAAGTTGGGTTTCCTTGGTGGTTCACGGGGGTAGGTGTCGTACGGGTAGTTTTGGGGAGGGCGTGGATTATATGGAGCTCGGGGAGGATGGTTGTTTCTCGGAGGTGGACCCCTATTCTGATTGTATTGTTGTTGCGGCCTGGGATGTGGTTGAGCGTTCATTACTGCATAGGGAAGAGGGGGCGTAGCATATGCTGCGTCTTGGTGAGGATAGTAATGTTGGGAAGCTTTGGGAAATGGATGTGGGTATTGTCGAGGCTTCCTGACATCGGAAACCATCATAGCCCCTTCTTCTTTCTTTTTTCTGTTGGATGCATTCCCGGATCCGCTTTGGATGGCCTGGGAGGTTGCTCTTATGGCAGATTGGCTCAGGATAAGACAAGTTTTTAGACCATTCTCCACTATTTCTCCAAATTTAATTGCTTTCACAAATGGTTAGCCCATGGCGGACATCATATTTTGGAAGTAATCAGCTTCCTGTGCTTGTAGAAAGACGCTGACCATTTCAACCTCATCCATCGGAGGTTTGACCCTGGAGGCCTGCTCGCGCCATTTGATGGCGTACTCTCTGAGGGTTTCTTTTTGAGATTGGATAGTGAGTTCCTATCGGGAGCGATGTCCACATTGTATTAGAATTGCCGGAAAAAGTCCCGTGCCAGGTCATCCCATATGTGCCAGCGGGATATATCCTGGTCCATGTACCATTCTGATGCAATTCCCGTCAAGCTTTCTCCAAAATATGCCATGAGAAGTTCCTCTTTCCCACCTGCTCCCCGGAGCTGGTTACAGTACCTTTTCAGATGAGCTATGGGGTCCCCATGTCCGTCATATTTTTCAAACTTGGGGGTTTTAAACCCAAGAGGCAAGTGGACATGCGGGAAGATGAACAAATCTGCATAGGAGACGCTTTTCTGCCCGCTCAGCCCCTGTATATTCGTGAGGCTCTGTTCAATACTCTTCATTTTCAGAGTTATTTCTTCGTGCTCGAGGCTTTTCTTATCTTGTCCCAAAGTGACCTCAAGCTGAGGTTGTTGGGGATATGCATTGGGAGTAATATGAGTGGTATCCAGATGGACAGACGGTGTTTGGAATGTGAATGCTGGCGGCTCGAAACTTGGTCCGGAGATAGTTGGCGGAGCCGTGGCAGAGATTGGTGGTGCGGTGAAGATATTGGAAGACACATCAAAAAACAGGGCCTGGGGGCGAACCTCAGAAGGCCTTCCGGCACCAGTGAGCCGACATAGTTGGATATCCAAACGGCGTGGCTGGGTAGCTTATGGGGATGTTGGATGTCCCGCCTGCCCTGGGAATTATCTCTGGGAAACCCGGGATGGTACTGGGTGGTTCCCTACCATTGGACCATGCATCCCACATTTCCATCATGCGGCGATGCAGAGTCCTGTTCTCTTCAGCTGTTTGCTGACTCAGACGTTGGGATCGCTGGATTTAGGTCTTCCACGGAAGAGTTGACGATTGGCAAGTGGCTTTCGGACGTCATTTCTATGCTCCCTTTTGATCTAGTGAAGTAAGGATGGGAAGCCAGGTTACCGCAAAACCAACCACCTAAAAATACCTTTTAGATTGAACCAACAAAATGTTAGGTTGAAACATTTATCACATAGGCAATCGCATGTTTGGGGTATGCAATGCACCTGAGCAATTTAAAAGCTTTTCTATATGTTTTTGCAATAGTCGTGTACTTCATCCCGGCTTTATTTCTGGGTTTTGAACTTTCCTCCCCTTTGTTATTGTTTCCGCTCTTTTATTCCTTGATCGGTTTCTTTTCTTATGGTTATGATCAAATCCTATGTGTATTGCCTACGTATCACGTCACCACATGAATCAGATTATCACGTAGTTCATGCCATGAAACCGAAGGAAAGAAATACATATTTTTTCTAAAATTTTCATTCATTAAATAAAACACTTCTGATTACAGAAAACTTGTAGCCCACTTTTGGAATTTCAAAATATGCAAAATAGACTCGACACATATTTTCTAAAAATATAAAAACTACTGTGGACTCAGACATGACTACAACTAGAAAAATGAAATACAAACTCGAAAAACATCAAAATACATCAGTGCTTTCGTTGCTCCAGAGGCCGGTGGGACATTGTTCGGCCTTGCCACGGGCTTGCGTGCTATGTCTTGCTGGAGGCGGTAAAGGTCGTCCATTATCTTGTGGACGAAGATCACAACCACTGAGAAGAAGGTGGTCCGAGTCATATCTTCGCATTCCTGGCATTTGGTGACGATGTAGCCAGCTATCTCTTGGACCCTTCGCCTGATGATACCTTTTTCCTGAAGTAGGCGCCCGATTTGCTGGGATCTCGCATCTAAAGTCTTGGTGTCTTTGTGACTTTGCTCTTGCCATTGTTGCAAATATTTTTCCAACTAAGCCATCATGGCATAGCACTGTTCCCTCTCTGTCTTAAATCTTTTTGCCTGTTTGGCCATTTCGTTCTCGAGGACGGCTAGCTTTTCCTTCAAGCCTATGACTTCTTGGTCATATTTCCTTTTTAGTCTCTGGACAAACTCTGTTCTTTCCTCAGCACTTCTTGTTAATCTTTCCCGAACTCTGGCCAGTTCTTCTTCAGCTTTGTCTAGATCATTCCCATAGCTGCACACTTTATGCCTCAGATTGTTGATAAGCCTTTCATCAGTTTTGCTTCTCTGTGGGTTCTCAGCAGCTGTTTTTAATTCCTGTATCTGGGCTCGGAGAACTTCATTTTCTTGGGTTAGCCTATTTTTCTCCCCTTCAATTGTGGCAGTATGTAGAATGTTTTCAAATTTGATTTCCCTGACCTAGGCTTTCAATTTGCTTATGGTAGCTGTTTTCATTTTCTAACCAAGCCCAATGCTCTTGTGTTTTCTCGGTGAATTGTTGCACGTGGGGTCTCTTTGCGGGTCGTTCTTGTTCTTGATGCTCCCTGCCTCTTATGCCATACAAAGAAGTGTAGGCGAGCTCCACTTCCCCTTTAGATAAATCTCTCACCCGAGTTTGAGGTTCTAAGAACCTGCACTCGTTCCAGATTTGATAGACCCTGCCTTCAGGAAATGCAGCTCTCGGGCATAACTCAATGGCTTGTTGGCTTAAGTCCTCGTCATGGGGAACACCCTGTTGTCTTCCCAACTGGCGTAAGATCCGGTGTGGGTCATATGGATGAATGCTTCGCAGGGCCATTAATAGGAGATAGAAAACCTCAGCAGACATATTGATAACCTCGCCGACATGGAGCAACCCGAACATCCACTCGATTTGGTCGGCAGTCAATGAACTCAAGTATGAGTGCCAGGCTTCCGTGCCCTCAGGAAATTTTTGGCCCTTTACCCGAGTAACATGTTCCTCGATGCAATATAAACTGGTTAAGCCGTATTTCATGTAGCCTGGCGGTGACAGAGGTGCTTGATCAGCTAGATTTGTAGAAGTAGGTTGCACCCCTCAAAGAACTTTCCCCCAGATTGGCAAACTGTCAGAGCACAGTAAATCTCGGCTAAGACCATTGGTATAAGTGTGCCATTGGATTTTTTCATCATGTAATCTTCCATTCCCACGAGCCCGATATATATGCCTCCGTCACTTCTGGGGCAAATCAAGGTGCACAAGAATGCTACCACAAAAGCTAGCCCCCGGCGGGCTTCCCATTTAGCATGATCTTTGTGAGTTAGACCAGTGTTGTTAGCCTCATAACCCTGGGGATCTCCATAACGTTTGTAAAGAAAATAGAAAGTACAGAAACCTTCAGAAAGGTGTGGGTCTTGGACGTCCCGACTAATGTTCAACAGATCCAAAAACTTATCTGGAGTCACTTCCCTGGGTGCCACTGGGTACCGACTTCTAAGATTGCCATTGAGACCAGCATACCCTGCTATTTCCTCTAGCGTGGGCATCAATTCAAAGTCTGAAAAGTTGAATACGTTGTGGGCGGGATCCCAAAACGGTACTAGAGCCTCGACGATGTCCAACCTCGGCTTGATTTTTAAAAGACTAGTATGTCCCCCTAAAGCTTTCATAACAGACTTTCTACTAGCTTCCCCCAAGTCGCTCCACCACATATGGAGTCCTAGAGAGATTTCCTCGACTGCCCTGAAGGGAATGTTTTCAACTGTATTCATCCTGCACATTCGTTTTTTGATTAAAACCACAAAAAATTTTGAAAAGTGTTATTTTTGCAAAGAGTTTTGTAATAAAAAAAAAATGGACCATCTTTGCGAATACGGCCCTTCAATACTTCGGGTAGGATGTTTTTAAGGTTGTGTTTGCAAATTGGGTCGAAATTTAAAGACAAACCACAGGCGGCCACTTTTGCAAAAACGGCCTTCCGGTGCCCCACTTGGGCAATCATGTTATAATGGCGTCGCCTAATTTTATTTAGGGCTATATCCTTTGATTTTGAAAAATAGAGTTGGACCCGATGAGGGTTGCCTACGTATCCCACACCCGTGAGAATCAAACAATGTGTAGTTCGGAAAAATCATGACTGATTAAAAATATACACCCACTCATTTTGTTTTGGAATGTTATTTTTTAGAAATTTTGGCAGAGTTTCGGGATAAATACGAGGATTTTCAAAAGAGGGTGAATTTCTATTCTACCTCACTTTTGGTTTTCTCTTCATTTTTTTTAGTTTAGCCGGTCAATACACAAGCTGAAACAAATAAATGCATACGTAGCAGGTAAGATGCATCAGGGTAGTCTTTTATTTTTGGGGTACACCTGTTCTAGACGGATCCAACCCTTGTGTTGAGTCCCCTAAGTCAAATGCACGTGATGCAAATAATCGTTCCTACTAGGGATCCGGCATGAGGATATGTTATACTAAGTTTAAATCATGGGGTTTTGTTCTAGACCAGGCTTACCCGAGCGGACAACTCGAGCCGAGGGGGGGCAACGTACCGGGAATATAGAAGCTTCAACGGCTTTGCAACTTTTTCGTACCTCGTTCAAAAATTTGGATATGACTCTAACAGAAAAGAAGCCACACGAAGTGCACACTTCCCAGATGATTCGGAAGACTCAGAGAGAAGAGGGGTTTCAGCACAGTTTATATCCAATTCAGAAAATATCAAAGCGGTAAAAAGCGGCATTTAGCACATTAGGTTTAAACATGTAAAAATCAGGTAATTATGAAATCCAAATATAACAGCTATTCTAAGCTCGATATCTTGAACCCTGAATCAGAGATTCTGGGTTCGATTTCCCCAGCAGAGTCGCCAGAGCTGTCACACCTCCTTTTTCACTACCCCTGATTAATGAGGGGTAATAAGGGAGTTTTCCAATTAAAGTGACATTATTCGGATTTGGGATTATTTTAGTTTTCAGAGTCGCCACCCGGATTTTTGATGATGTTCCAGGACACCGTTTTATTTTAACAATCCCAAATCGAGGAAATTTTGACTCTGTTTTAAGTTGTCTGCGGCCAAAAATTCGAGTAAGGAATTCTGTTAACTGGGGAGAAGGTGTTAGGCATTCCCAAGTTCCGTGGTTCTAGCACGGTCGCTTAACTATTATATTTGGCCTAATTATCTAATTATTTACATGTTTTAAACCTATTGTGCTTTTTAGTGTTTTTCACTTTTTAGCCGCTTTTATGGATTTATCTTGAAACAAGTCACAATAGCGTGCACTTGCTTATTTTTGGACACATTATAACTGCGCCACATGAAATGCACCCGCAATTACAACATGTGATTTTTATTATAATTTGAAGTTGAAGACTGGGACATGAGTTGTCGCACCCGAGTGTAGATTACGTAGTCAAGACTATGGTCGTGATGGTTTTAGAATGCCTATTTGAGGCAATGTTTAATTATTCTCTATGTTTTCTATGTGAAGGAGCGTTTTAGCTTTAAGACCAATTAGGATGTTTATGGATTTATCTTAGACAAGTCACGATGGCGTGCACTTGTTATTTTTGAACACATGGCAAACACGTTACATGAAATGCACCCGTGGTTGCTATGTGCATTTTTATTAATGTTTGAAGTGAGAGTCGGGGGCACGAGTTGCCACACCTGAATGTAGATTATGGTTATTTGAAGTGATATTTGATTGTCTGTTGAATGTGACTTGTGCGCAAAATTTGAGGTCAATCGGACGTGATTTGATAGGTTTCGGCAGCGAATGTAGAAGTTGGAAATTTCAAAGTTCATAAAGCTTAAATTGTGATGCGATTCATTGTTTTCGATGTTATTTGATGTGATTTAAGGCCTCGGGCAGGTCCGCACTATGTTTTGGAATAGGTTGGTGTAATTGGACGGGGTCCCAGGGGCCTCGGGTGGATTCCGGGTGGTTAACGGATCAAATTGGAGTTTGGAGGAAGCTGAGGTTGCTGTCATCTGGTGTGACCGCACCTGCGAGGTTTTGGTCGCAGGTGCGACTAAAGGGTCGCAGAAGCGGAAAAGGATGGCTTGGCTGGGGGCCGCAGGTGCAAGGTTATTTTTGCACCTGCGAAGGCGCAGATGCGGTCGGGGGAGCGCTGGTGCGGAGCCGGCTGGGGAATGAGGAACCCGCAAGTGCGAGAGTTTGGTCGCACCTACGGGCTCGCAGGTGCGAGCGTAGTAACCGCAAGTGCGGAAGGACTGGAGACAGTGTGCATTTTTATAACCGAGGTCTTGGCCATTTCTTTTCATTTTTCTCTTGGTTGGGCAATTTTTTGAGAGCTTCAAGTGGGGATTTTCGTCATCTATGTCAAGGTAAGTTGTTTCTACTCATCTCAAGTTAAAATACAAGGTTGTATATAGATTTGGTCATGAAATTAGTAGAAATTTGAGATTTTTTAACAGAGCTAGAATGTGTATTTTTGGATTTTAACCACGAATTTGAGCATGAAATTGGAGTAAATTGTATATTTGAGGTAGTAAGGCTATGGATAATCATTATCTTCGAAAAAATTTCAGAATCCGGGCACGTGGGATCGAGGGAAATTTGGTCAACTTCTCGAGCGGAGTTGGGAATTTATATAATTTAAATTGTTATATGTATTGGAGTGTATTTTCATGCCCGTTATTGGATAGTTTTTGGGGCGTTGGGCATCAAGTTGAGTCGTCGTAGGGGCTTGGAGGCCGGTTATGAATATTCGGAGCGAGGTAAGTCTCCTTTCTAACCTTGTGAGGGGGAATTATCCCCATAGGTGAACTAATTAAATATGTGCTACTATTTGTGGGGGCTACGTATGCACGAGGTGACGAGAGTCCGTGCGTAGCTACTATTATGTTTATGTTTGGGTAGTCTAGGACCCAAAAGCATGTTTTATTTTCCGTATTTGTAATCTTATTGATGAAAAAAGTGTTTAAACCTTACCGAACTTGGTAAAAAAAAAGGATTTCTGGAGACTTTTAAAAGAGAAATTTTCCATTTACTTGAGTGTTTGTTTTCCCGATGTAGTCGGAGTGGACTGTTTAAATGTGCATGACTGTGTGTGACCGCTTCGCAATTTATATTCCGCGAGCGGGGTGATTTCTTCCACTACTCTCATGGGAGCGGGCCGTACGCCACGGCAGGTTAATAGATGCATCTATGGTTCGACCCTTCGGCTATGGTTCGGGCCGTTCGACCCTCGACATTGCTTGCGCATGAGATTTACTGCGTATTTTGCTGTGATTTTTACCTGATTACTTGCCTGGAGATTTTAAATGGTCAACTGAAATGATGAGGATTTAAGAATATTAAATGTGAAAGAAGTTGTTATTTCATGTCGCTACTTGTTAAATTGCCTATGATATCCATAGTTAGTGTCACACTTGATTATATTAATTCGACCTCTAGTAAGTGTCAAAGTCGAACTCTCGTCACTACCTCTTCAAGGTTAGGCGGGATACTTATTGAGTACACGTTGTTTTTGTACTCATGCTACACTTGTTGTGCATTTTTATTGCACAGGTACATTCATAGCTAGTGGCCCTGCTTGACGCAGTGATGTGGCTGACGTGGAGACTTAAACGAGCTGCACCATTCGGAGAAGACCCGCAGCCGGCAGAGCCTTCCTCATATGTATTGTATTTTAATTACATTCCTTGTCCGGTTTGTATTCCGGACAAGTATTGTAGTACATGTATAATTCCTAGAAAATTTGCTCATGCACTTGTGACACCGGGTTCTGGGATAATTATGGGATTTATTCACTATTTAAATTTGTTAAGATATATTGTTTACTCAGTGGAAGTTCGTTAATTATTATTTAAGAAAAATAAAAAAAGGAATGACTTCGAGAATTTTAAAATAAAGATTTATTTATTTATTAAGTGTTGGCTTGCCTAACAGTGAGGTCCGGGGCCATCACGACCTAAATGAATTTTGGGCCGTGACAAGGGTGTGCACTTGTACTATATATAAGGTTATTCTTATTTATAAGTGAAACAAATATTTTTATGATAATTATAAAGGCTATACACAATTGGTTTATTCTTTTAATTAAAATTTCATATTAAATAACATTACCATTTAGTTATATTTTTAATATTTATAATTTTAAAATTAACTAAAGTCTTAGCTATTGAAGCTCTTCTTATTCGAAATATGTAAAAACTCCTAATATTTAATAATTTAAAATCAAGTAAGATTTTACTTTTTTTTTTCTTGATCTTTTATGGAACTTTGCTTTTGTTTTCTTTTCTGCCGTTTCTTTGTCGTTTACGAAGGTCTGCTCCTTTTCATTGTTTTGGTAAAGGTATTTATTTTAGTACTATTACGTATTATTAAAGCCAAACTAGAATATAAATTACTGTGTTTCAAAAATAGTTTGTACAAATCATACAAACAACTAAATTGATAGAATAAATTGTCGGACCTTTAAATTTTTATTTTAGCCCCCTTTAAAAAAAATCTTAGCCTTATTAGATTTTCTAATAAATGTGCAATAGCTTATGATTTCATTTAAATATTCTACTTTCGCATATTGATTAATAAATAAAATATAATAATATAAAACAAATAATCATGAAAGAAACTTTCACAAGAAAGGGTGACATGGTGATAGGGCTTCATCACAATATCAAAGCGATACTACTTATTTAATTATAATCTTTTTCTCTATTGATCAAGCTAAATATGATCAATATTTATTATTATAAACTTGCACTTTCTAATATTTTACTTATAAACTTAAAATTTTAATAATAATATTTATGTAATATTTTTTTAATAATTTTGTACTCATTGAGATATGGTACATGTGCAACGAGCGTATCCTAAGACTAATTTATATTAAAAATACGAATGCTTTTAGCGAAATGTCGTTCGCCTTTTCTACCCCTTGAAAATAGACTTCACACTAAATAAAAAAGTCATTTGATTCTCTTCCTAATATTTAGAAGTTTAAATTCAATTAAAATTTTAGTTATTAAATCTTTCGTTATTTGAACAATGTGAGAAATCCTAATAGTCATGAACAATTAAACACAATATAACTATGGAAAGTTTGAATTATCACCAAAAAACTAATCTCTCCCTCATGGACTATTTTATAGGTATGACCACGAAGACCCTTAACGAAATCTCATTCGCCTTTTTCACCATTTTAAAATAGAGTTTATATTAGACAAAATAGTCATTTAATTATTTTTCTAATATTTAAGACTTTGAAATCAACTAAAACTTTTACTTAGTAAATATTTTCTTGTTTGAACCATATTGAAAATTCTAATATGATTTCTAAATCAATTAAAATATAACATTATATAAATTTTTACCTAATTGATTTTTTTGTCAATTAAGCTCTCACATTTTAAAATCTTTTTTTTTTCTAAAACCATTATTATTAGAGTTTAGATTCTTCATCAACAACCTCCTCTTTTTTTCCTTTTCCGGTTTCAACCCCTTCTTTTAATTAAAACTTTATATTCATTTCTATTCTATTCATGTGGTCGATAGTTTAGAAGCCACCAATTTCTTTTTGCTTTTCGCTTATTCAAAAGTTAGTTGTATATAAAGACGTCAATATTTAGTATAAGTTAATAACATATGCACACTTAATAAGTAACAATATTTTAATTAGAAATCATATTGAACTAACTTTATTTATTATCATCGTTGCATATTTATCCAATTAAATATCAAGTAAAATAAAGCCATCATTCATAATATATTCTATATTCAAAAAATGTCTACCTGTAACTATAATTTTATATTATAACTCCAACTAAATTTTCAAGAATAATGCATTTAGTTTATTATTTTCTTAGGTGTCATTGGTTGAAGTGCCAATGTATTTTTAATTTGATTTGCTTTTTAACATTTTCATTATATTTACCATTCATAAACATTGGATGATTCAATAAAACATGATTCCTTCCTTTTTTGAATTAGCTAAGTAGGATCAACAATTTAACATTTACCCTTTTCATAAGTTTACGATTTATTTTCTTAGATTCTACTTTATAACTCAAATAT
This sequence comes from Nicotiana paniculata, assembly GCA_005239505.1. Taxonomy (NCBI): domain Eukaryota; kingdom Viridiplantae; phylum Streptophyta; class Magnoliopsida; order Solanales; family Solanaceae; genus Nicotiana; species Nicotiana paniculata. Next base: position 11,205 of record ML334620.1, read on the forward strand.
ATATTTTCAATATTATATGCGTGAGTTTTAAGAGTTTGGGCACATTGGTACGAGGTACACGCGCATCACACGTACACTAAAACTAGTTAAATTTAAAAGTCAAGACCATTTTTATTGCTAAAAGCCTTAATTTATGGGCATTTCCAATTATTTATCTTGCCCGCTAGTCTGTTACTATCTCCCAAAAGCAACAAATAATCAATTTTCTATTTGCAAATACAACGAAAACTACATTCTCCTCCACAGCAGCAAGTTCAAGTTCAAACTGTAGGTTAGTCATCCTTTTTGTTTTTTCATGCAGAAAACCTTTTCGACTCAAGTTACTTGTGCTTATAAGTAGCATATAATCAATTGTTTTGACTAGTTTTTGTGGGATGGAGCACATCTATATATATTTTTTACATATTTAAAATTTGTTTCAATTTTATGCAATTTTACCTATTCATAAATATTTACTCTAATTATATTGTTTTTATAAGACATTAAAAGTTAAATACCCATGGACCATGCCTCGAGGCTTACCCCTATATAAAACATCTTGTCTTATGCACTCGCATTTTAATACACTGATTATGATCACTATATTACTTAACTTAGTTCCTTTCCCGTTCATATTAAATGAGATGATATTAGTCTTTGAAGCTAACTGTGGTTAATACTTTATATTGAAAATACTAGCATATGCATTGCTATTTTTCTGGGTCTGCAAGGCCAAAATATAATATAATAGAAAATACAAAGGAAAAATACCAAAAATGAAAAATAAGAAATAAAAAATAAAAAAAATTGTGGAGCCTTGATTTCCACTGTGCCTTTCTCACGTGAAAGAGGTTTGAGCTGGTAGAAATTATTAGGCAGAGGAGAGAATGATGATGTAGAAGTGTCAAAATACCATAATTGACCTTTAGTATAGATAACTCCGTTAAAATTTCACCAAGAACTGGATATACAAATCACACCTTCGGTTTAATTGAAGGTCAAAAGTGTTCACTTGAATAACGTAAGGTAGAATAATAATAAAGTGAAATACTAGGACCAAAAATGCTACTATTTTATATAATCTTTTGTTGTGATGACCCAAAAAGTTATCGCTCATTTTATAAGTCAAAATCATGTTCTGAGGCCATGAAAACCTTCTTTTATCTCACCTCGTTTTGCGTGCGTAGTCTGGGCGTACATCCAGAAAGCTTTTAAATGAAAAACTGAGAAAAATGCTAATTTTGCTTTTAAAATTGAATTTAAGTTGACTTCGGTCAACATTTTAGGTAAACGGATACGGACCAGTGATTTGACAATCCCGGAGGGTCCGTAGGAAAATATAGGACTTGGGCGTATGCCCGGAATTGAATTCCGAGGTCCCAAGCCCGAGAAATGAATTTTTGAAACAAATTGTTTTACTGAAATTATAAGAGTTTTTGGAAATTTGATTATATTTGAAATTGATGGTATCGTGTCATGACCCCAAATCTAAACCAGTCGTGATGGCGCCTATCGTGGAACTAGGCCAGCCAAATTAAAACTCAAAACGTAAAGCATCTTTCATTTATATCATTACTAAACTGATAACCCATAAAGGTTTCGTTTAATCATTTTAAAACAGATAAAGCTACACCGAATATTAAATACAACTCCGAGATTCCGGAGTCACTGGTCATGAGCATCTACAGAAAATATACAACTCTGGAAAATAAACTCTATAATAGTAAGTAGGAGAGAGAGCAGGGTTGCGGACGCGTGCAGCTAACTCGCAAAATCTCCGAGAAGTCTCTAGAACAGATACACAGCTCACTCTGCCCTAACACATGGATCTGCACACAGGTGCAGAGATTAATGTGAGTATGCCAACTCAGTAGTAATGAAAATAAATCAGGTCTGAGCAGTAAGAAACACATAAAGTCAAATCATCATTTCACAATAAACACAGTCTTTCTTTCCAACGGTGAATACGTTAATCATCACGCTTAAAAAACCACTTTCAATAGAAATCCTTTGAAAAGAGTAATTTCCAACAATTTCAGAAAAATGTCCAAGAAATTTAGTGTAAAAATGAAGTAAATCAGAAGTATCCACTCGTGCAAAAACATGAATAGGAAACTGCCCCTCGGGCGTAACATCACTCAGAATCAGCCCCTCGGGCATACCTCACAGTCACTCATAATTACCCCCTCGGGAAACCTCACAGTCACTCATAATCATCCCCTCGGGAAACCTCACAGTCACTCATAATCAGCCGCTCGAGCAACCTCACAATCACTTATACCTCCCAATCACTCGTCACTCGGCACTCGACACTCGCACTCAGTAGGTACATGCGCTCACTGGGGTGTTTACAGACTCCGGAGGGGCTCCTTCAGCCCAAGCGCTAACATCAAGCCACCTCGTGGTATATCATATCCTCACAATCAGGCTCTCGGCCTCACTCAGTCAGAAACTCTCAAAAAGCCACTCGGGTTGTCAGTAAAATGGGGTACTCAACCCAAAAATATCATTTTATATCTCAAAATAATGTAAATAAGACTGAGTTTCGAAATCAGTTAAACATAATATGACTGAGTGTAAATCATAAGTCAACACGGTGAGGAATAGCAGTAAAACCCCCCCAAGGGGTCTAAACAGGTCGGCACAAGGCCCCAAACATGGCTTACAACCCAAATATAACAATAGTCTGAAAACACGATCTAACATATGATTTAAAAGTAAATACGCAACTCAATAGTTTCCACGGAAAGGACCAAGTCGAAATCCCCAAATCAGTGCACGCCACACACTCGTCATCCAGCATGTGCGCCACTCCAAAAATAGTGAGAAAATAGGAAGTCCGGGGTTTCATACCCTCTGGACAAGATTTACAGTAATTACTTACCTCAAAACCGGCTAAAATCCTAGCCCACAGTGCCCTTGCCTCTAGACTCGGCCTCCGAATGCTCCGAATCTACCAAAAATCAGATTCATATCATTATTATATGCCAAGGAACGAGACCCATTCGAAAATTATCAAAATTACCCAAAATTTCCGAAATTGGCCCAACCCGGCCCACGTCTCGGAATTCGATAAAATTTACATCACAAAAATCCTCATTCTTTCCTGAGTCTATACATATAAAATGCATCGAAATCCAACCACAAATGACCCCTCAATTACTCAATTAAAGTTTTCAATTATCCAAGCCCTAACGCCCAATTTATACACTGATTTTCCCATAGATTTCACCCTAAATCAGTCCAAAAATCACATAGAAACGAGTTTTAGGTTCAGATATCTTACCTCAACGAAGTCCTCTTGATTTCCTCCTTCAAAACCCTCTCTCAAAGCTCAATCCCGGATGAAAATGGTGAAGAAAGACCAAAATTCGCTAAGGACCCTTTTTATATGATCTGACTAGGGATTTCCGCACCTGCGGCCAATTTCTCGCACCTGCGGACCCGCACTTGCGGTCCCAGGTGCACACCTGCGCATCCAACTTAAAGTACCATTTTCCTCACCTGCAACTTCTTCTTCGTACCTGCGACTCCGCAGGTGCGACCCAAGTCCTGCACCTGCGACCTCCTTCAACTTGCCGAAAATCCACACCTGCGGCGTCGTACCTGCGGTCACCCTTCCACAGAAGCGGCCACACCAGAAACATTCCACCAGCATTTTTTCTGCTGCAAATTCCCAACTTCAACCTTCCGATGACTATCCAAAAACACTCCGAGCCCCTCGAGATCTCAACCAAAAGTACCAACAAGTCATAAATGATCACCCGGACTTAGTCGAACCCTCGGAATACCGAAATGACATCGAAACACCAACTCAACTCGTGATTAAAGCCTAAGAATCCTAAAACTTCTGATAATCATCTACGATGCCGAAATTACACGTCCGATTATCCTAAAAATTTGCACACACGTCCAAAATGATACTACGAACCTGCTCCAACTTCCGGAATTCCATTCCAACCCCGATAGCATATTTTCCACTGCTGACCGAAAATCACAAAAAACTCAATTTCGCCAATTCAAGCCTAATTCTACATCGGACATCAAAACCACATTCCGAACACACTCCTAAGTCCCAAATCACCTAAGGAAGCTATTTGAACCATAAAATCTACATTCGGAGGTCTTTTACCAATAAGTCAACTTCTGGTTGACTTTTCCAACTATTGAACCAAGTTAGGAGACTAAGTGTCTCATTTCTCTCCAAAAATCACTCTGAACCCGAGCCGAACAATCTAACACAACATAATGAAGCTGAACCACATATAATGAAGCAGAAACGGGGGAAATGGGGCTATTATTCTCGGAACGACCGACGGGGTCGTTACATCCTCCCTCACTTAAACATACGTTCGTCCTCAAACGTGCCCAAGGTTTTTTCAGAAACCATCAAAATTGTCGTGCAACCCTACCATACACATACCGTAAGGTGATCCCACGTCACCCCATCCCATATAGGTCCAATAGCACAACACAGTTGAAATTTCAAAATCCAACCTCACGCACAAACCTTAGAACCAAATTCCCACTTCTGAAATGATTTACAAGATCAAAATTCCCCAACTATAAACTGAATAAGTTTGAACGCGCTATATCAAGCCATATCCGTAAACCAAGATGTAATCACATACTATACCGCATGACTCAAACACCCATAGTGATAACTCCTAATCACAATAGCTGCTCAAAACAACCCAATACCGGTACATAACCTCTTATCAAGAAATTCCTTGCTCTAACACTTTCATATACTGCCGATGATGAAAGAAACACGTAGAAACTAGCAACCATTTGTCCGATCAGTCAGACATGAAGCTCCCCCTTCCCAAACAGGGATTATAGTAGATTTCTAAGCCGACTCCCGATATTTATCCTTCCAACTATGTTGTAGTCAATTCTGACACTATTCATTCTAGGTCCACTGACCTCTTCTCATCCAACACGACCACTCTGATGACATGACACATCAATACAATTCAAAGCCATAACTTGTGAAACTCGTGAACTCGATAGAAATATCCCAATGTAACCAAATTATATAAAAGATTCACACGAGAGGACCATCCCGCGATTAACAATTACCATCACAACACCATGCTAAGAGCCTGACACTCATCGAAAAGTCAAAACACACGAATCTGAAACCAAGGATCATACCCCCACATAACTCGCTACAATGTGTGATCCCCTCCATACGCTGGTCCACATGAAATACTTCGAGTTACATTGTTCAAAATCAATAACCATGCGCAATTCGACATCAAGTAATCCAAGTGCATGCCATAACCACGGGGAAACCGGACGATACCATGCCACACGAATCAGAAAGTACATAACCAATACGTCTCAATCCCGCAATACCCAATTACTTGCCTTACTCAAATACAGTTATAAAGACCAATTAGAACTGCACATATGTGCCTATAACCAACTATCATAACTCCTCGTAACCCCGAAGGGTAACTCATATATCATTCCAGAATACGAATAAACTCAATGACAGACAAATGGTACATCCCTCAACCATAGCAATTTGGAGTCAACAATTCCGACCCGGTGCAGAACTAACACACCCAGACTGGGCCTACCAATAACCTTAAATCAACTATGATCACCCACAACAGATAGATAACTCACCGAAAAGTTCACAATGATTGGATCATGGTACATACTAACATCTGACTAGCTTTGCTTGCATCTTCACAGTTCACTACCACAAAATAACCTGTTTATGAGAACTCTCAGTCTCGAAGTCCATCAAACACACGAATTACTATATTTGATCTCAACTCCACCGCTCGAATACGTAACTCATCCCTAATACTCAATCATTCCATGGGGGATACCATATAATTCTTCCGTGTTACCAAGAAACCTTGAATATCAGCAGTCGATCCAACAAGAGAGCGTCGCAATACCAATGAATCACCCTTAACTCCACACATTGCCCTTTTTGAAATGTATACCCTAATCAAGCCACCCAATAGTGATATTATCTACCTAGCCATCTAAACGCCAGTGCTGACCTTCCTTCCAGAACTGAACTGTGACCTCACATATGCAAATCTCCACTATACACAAAATACCGCATATGCCATGCCATCCTATGGTGAATATGAGAACTTCATGCTCCCCTCCCAGCCACAAGCAACTACGTACCCAACTAGCCAATAACTTTCCATTTGATCCCATTTAGAAGCAAAATCATTGCACATCACCTGCTCTTCACGCCCGTATAAAATACACACCTCTAACGGTAGAAGAAACCATCAGGAACTATAGGAATCCCATTTGTACAACACCAAACCGACATGGTTGAATCCTTCTAAGTCCACCAAGCTTCGCAGGTCACCAAAACCCAAGAGCATTGCTAAGAAATACCTGTAAAAACTCATTGCCTCTTAAACACCCAAAGAACTAGTCATATCCTTTACCATGCCGATCTGACCTACTACAAAGCTGTCCTATTTATCCAATTTTCTTCTTACTTACCTTCGAATTGATACTTCTCCTTGCCATAATACCAAAATTCTCAACCAGACTCACCACATGAGACCCAAGCATAAAACCATACCGTCTGAGGCTCATAAGCCGTTGAATACTCTCTCAAATATCCCCAAAAGTACCACATTCAAAATACTTACCCTGAAGAGACTTCCTGCGAATCTAAAGCCATTAACTTCACCTTCTTAATACTGATATGTAGAATCCATGATAATGTAGAAATTCCACAAGTCTTGACACCCTCCAACGTAAATCTCAGTTCTAGCCCAATTCACACCTTGAAGATCCTCATTTGCTACATAAAACCTTGAATCCGTCAGAACCATTCTCAAGAGTCATCCACTCTACGCAAATCTCAATCACACTGACCAAGCAGACATAATGACTTGGCCCCATTGACGCACCAACATACTAAGAAGTAATCCACACACTGGAAGCAACAATCAATCCCATACACTGCACCCACTACACCTTTTACAATTACCACTCAATCATTCCATAAAACCTATCTACCCATAGAGTACATTGCAACCTGTATCGAATAATTTCCATTACCCGAGTCATTCTCAGACTCCACCTCTGCAGGTCATAACTGATTCACCAATATACCTCGAACCGAAATCAATATAACAAGAAAATCGTGCAATCAATTTATCATTAACAGACTCCCCCACTTGGCTCAAAGCCAACGATCAAGACAAACAATAACTCGTAATGCCCATACGCTATCACTGCCGCTGTACTGCAGTGAGATTTAACTAAATCCTTCATAAGCTCATATGACACAAACCATATAATATCCCAAATCGTATGCAAATCTCGCATTCACCATTGAATGGTCATGCCAACTTCCACAAGCGATCTAAACCCTAATTACAACATATAACATTTACTGATAAACGAGTGCTTGCTATAAAATCACCTAAGGATCACACAACCTCAGGACACCCCGCGGGAGATAACCCCGCCTGCTTAGCCTCAAACTGATATCATCTCTACGCCCTTCCAACAACCATAGCTATCACACAATCACTATAACCTCCTGCATTAAAACACAACCAATGCCTACCCTCGACACATCACAATAAGCAGTATAAGAACCTGAAGCTAATGGCAGAAATAACACTGGAGCGGTGGTCAAAGGAACCTTGAGCTTCTGGAAGCTCTACCCACACTCGTCTGACCACATGGATACCCTCACTGGACACCATGTGCCCCAAGAATGCTACTGAACTGAGCCAAAAATTCACACTTGGAGAACTTTGCATAAGGCTTCTCCTCCATCAATCTCTATAATACCGTCCTCAAATACTGAGTATGCTACCCCTGGATATGCGTATACAACAGAATGCCATAAATGAATACAATAACAAAGGAGCGCTAATACGGCTGGAATACACCGCTAATCAAATACATGAACGCTACTGGGCAATGATCAGCCCAAAAGATATCACCGGGGGATCATAACACAACAGAAGGATCTTCTTCACTCCACAACTAAACAACATAAGAGGTCTTCCATGACTCGAGGCCATGTCCCAAATCGAGACAGAAATCAAACACTCAATACTCTTTTCCGCATTTCCAGCCAATCCTTTTGTCACAATCAAACAATATGAACACATCTCACCATCGAATCACAATTACCACATAGTCATCCAGCCACAAAATCCCACCAATAAGAACACTAATTGACATATAAGTCCCAAATGCATGGCTCCCACACTCGAAATCTCAGCACTCAAGTCATATAAGGAACCCGGCCTCAAGTCCCCAAGACTGGCCCATTATCAACATACTAAAATCACATCTCGCACCTCACCATGGAAATCACAAGTCGTCGATGCACAACTGACACCGAGTACTCACGTGCGCCTTCGAATAGATGAAAGGAACTCAAAGAGTTACATTTTTGGCTAAATAAATGGATCTGCATGACAAGAATTCAAGAATGTGAGATTTTTCCTAAGGGTTCTACAGCCTTCGAAGCTAAGTACAGACGTCTTTGTACTGATCCGCAAGACTCTACTAAACGTGCTCATGACCGGTGAGTCCTATGTAACCTAGTGCTCTGATACCAACTTGTCATGACCCCAAATCTAAGCCAGTCGTGATGGCGCCTATCGTGGAACTAGGCCAGCAAAATTAAAACTCAAAATTTAAAGCATCTTTCATTTATACCATTACTAAACTGATAACCCATAAAGGTTTCGTTTAATCATTTTAAAACAGATAAAGCTACACCGAATATTAAATACAACCCCGAGATCCCGGAGTCACTGGTCATGAGCATCTATAGAAAATATACAACTCTAGAAAATAAACTCTATAATAGTAAGCAGGAGAGAGAGCAGGGCTGCGGACGCGTGAAGCTACCTCGCAAAATCTCCGAGAAGTCTCTGGAACAGATACAGAGCTCACTCTACCCTAGCACCTGGATCTGCACACAAGGTGCAGGGAGTACTTTGAGTACTCCAACTCAGTAGTAATAAAAATAAATCAGGTATGAGTAGTAAGAAACACATAAAGTCAAATCATCATTTCACAATAAGCACAGTCTTTCTTTCCAACAGCGAATACGTTAAATCATCATACGACCCCAAATCTAAACCCGTCGTGATGGTGCCTATCGTGGAACTAGGCCAACCAAATTAAAACTCAAAACGTAAAGCATCTTTTATTTGTATCATTACAAAACTGATAACCCATAAAGGTTTCGTTTAATCATTTTAAAACAGATAAAGCTACACTGAATATTAAATACAACCCCGAGATCCTGGAGTCACTGAGAATCTATAGAAAATATACAACTCTGGAAAATAAACTCTATAATAATAAGCAGGAGAGAGACCAGGGTTGCGGATGCGTGCAACTACCTTGCAAAATCTCCGAGAAGTCTTTGGAACAGATACATAGCTCACTCTGCCGTAGCACCTGGATCTGCACACAAGGTGCATGGAGTAATATTAGTACGCCAACTCAGTAGTAATGAATATAAATCAGGTCTGAGCAGTAAGAAACACATAAAGTCAAATCATCATTCCAAATAAGCACAGACTTTCTTTCCACCAATGAATATGTAAATCATCATAAACCCCAAATGTAAACTAGTCGTGATGGCGCCTATCGTGGAACTAGGTCAGCCAAATTAAAACTCAAAACGTAAAGCATCTTTCATTTATATCATTACTAAAATGATAACCCATAAAGGTTTCGTTTAATCATTTTAAAACAGATCAAGCTAAACCAAATATTAAATACAACCCCGAGATCCCGGAGTCACTGGTCATGAGCATCTACGGAAAACATATAACTCTAGAAAATAAACTCTATAATAGTAAGCAGGAGAGAGAGCTGGGCTGCGGACGCGTGCAACTACCTCGCAAAATCTCCAAGAAGTCTCCGGAACAGATACACAACTCACTCTGCCCTAGCACCTGGATCTACACACAAGGTGCAGGGAGTAATGTGAGTACGCCAACTCAGTAGTAATGAAAATAAATCAGGTTTGAACAGTAAGAAACACATAAAGTCAAATCATCATTTCACAATAACCATAGTTTTTATTTCCAACAGTGAATACGTTAAATTATCATACGAGCCCAAATCTAAACCAGTCGTGATGGCGCCTATTGTGGAACTAGGCCAACAAAATTAAAACTCAAAACATAAAGCATCTTTCATTTATATCATTACTAAACTGATAACCCATAAAGGTTTCGTTTAATCATTTTAAAACAGATCAAGCTACACCGATTATTAAATACAACCCCGAGATCCCGGAGTCACTGGTCATGAGCATCTACGGAAAATATATAACTCTAGAAAATAAACTCTATAATAGTAAGCAGGAGAGAGAGCTGGGTTGCGGACGCGTGCAACTACCTCGCAAAATCTCCGAGAAGTCTCCGGAACAGATACACAACTCACTCTGCCCTAGCACCTGGATTTGCACATAGGGTGCAGGGAGTTATGTGAGTACGCCAACTCAGTAGTAATGAAAATAAATCAGGTTTGAACAGTAAGAAACACATAAAGTCAAATCATCATTTCACAATAAGCATAGTTTTTATTTCCAACAATGAATACGTTAAATCATCATACGAGCCCAAATCTAAACCAGTCGTGATGGCGCCTATTGTGGAACTAGGCCAGCAAAATTAAAACTCAAAACGTAAAGAATCTTTCATCTATATCATTACTAAACTGATAACCCATAAAGGTTTCGTTTAATCATTTTAAAACAGATAAAACTACACCGAATATTAAATACAACCCCGAGATCTCGGAGTCACTGGTCATGAGAATCTACAGAAAATATACAACTTTGGAAAATAAACTCTATAATAGTAAGTAGGAGAGAGAGCAGGGTTGCGGACGCATGCAGCTACCTTGCAAAATCTCCGAGAAGTCTCTAGAACAGATACAGAGATCACTCTGCCCTAGCACCTGGATCTGCACACAAGGTGCAGGGAGTAATATGAGTACGCCAACTCAGTAGTAATGAAAATAAATCAGGTCTGAGCAGTAAGAAACACATAAAGTCAAATCATCATTTCACAATAAGCACAGTCTTTCTCTCCAACAGTGAATACGTTAAATCATAACGCTTAAAAAGTCACTTTCAATAGAAATCCTTTGAAAATTGTAATTTCCAACAATTTCAGAAAAATGTCCAACAGGTTTAGTGTAAAAATAAAGTAAATCATAAGTACACACTCGAGAAAAAACATGAATAGGAAACTGCCCCTCGGGCGTAACATCACTTAGAATCAGCCCCTCGGGCATACCTCATAGTCACTCATAATCATCCCCTTGGGCAACCTCATAGTCACTCATAATCATCCCCTCGGGAAACCTCACAGTCACTCATAATCAGCCGCTCGAGCAACCTCACAATCACTTATACCTCCCAATCACTCGTCACTCGGCACTCGCACTTAGTAGGTACGTGCGCTCACTGGGGGTGTGTACAAACTCCGGAGGGGCTCCTTCAGCCCAAGAGCTAATATCAAGCCACCTCGTGGCATATCATATCCTCACAATCAGTCCCTCGGCCTCACTCAGTCAGAAACTTTCAAAAAGCCACTCGGGTTGTCAGTAAAACGGGATACTCGACCCAGAATCATCATTTTATATCTCAAAATAGTGTAAATAAGACTGAGTTTCAAAATCAGTTAAACATAATATGATTGAGTGTAAATATAAGTCAACACGGTGAGGAATAGCAGTAAAACCCCCCAAGGGGTCTAAACAGGTTGGCACAAGGCCCTAAACATGGCTTACAGCCCAAATATAACAATAGTCTGAAAACACGATCTAACATATGATTTAAAAGTAAATACGCAACTCAATAGTTTCCACGGAAAGGACCAAGTCGAAATCCCCAAATCAGTGCACGCCACACACTCGTCATCCAGCATGTGCGCCACTCCAAAAATAGTGAAAAAATAGGAAGTCTGGGGTTTCATACCCTCCGGACAAGATTTACAGTCATTACTTACCTCAAAACCGGCTAAAATCCTAGCCCACAGTGCCTTGCCTCTAGACTCGGCCTCAGAATGCTCCGAATGTACCAAAAATCATATTCATATCATTATTATATGCCAAGGAACGAAACCCATTCGAAATTTATCAAAATTATCCAGAAATCCCGAAATTGGCCCAACCCGGGCCCACGTCTCGGAATTTGATAAAATTTACATCACAAAAATCCTTATTCTTTCCCGAGTCTATACATATAAAATGCATCAAAATTCAACCACAAATGACCCCTTAATTACTCAATTAAAGTCTCCAATTATCCAAGCTCTAACCCCCAATTTACACACTGATTTTCCCATAGATTTCACCCTAAATCAGTCCAAAAATCACATAGAAACGAGTTTTAGGTTCAGATATCTTTCCTCAACGAAGTCCTCCTGATTTCCTCCTTCAAAACCCGCAGGTGCGACCCTTTCCGCATGTGCGGTATTTGGCTTCGCAGGTGCTCATCCGTAGATGCGGACGGCTTCCCGCAGGTGCGGTCCCAGTGGGCCTGTTCATTTCTGCAGGTGTGACCAGTTTTCCGCATTTGTGAGAGCACAGGTGCAACCCAAGCACCGCAGGTGCGACCCAAGCACCGCAGGTGCGAGGGTCGGGCAGTGAAGTTTTTAAAAATAAAGCTCCAGTCGTTTTCTTTTCAATTCTCACAAAAAAATAGAAGACTTAGGGCGATTTTCTCAAGAGATTTTCTTCCCAAATCATAGGTAAGTGTCCATTAACTAAATTTTTTCAACTTTCTAATATTTTTCATCAACTTTCATTAAATATTTTAGGGTTTTAATGTTAGAAAATAGGGGATTTGGGTAGAGTTAGGGATTTTTGTATAATTAGAATTTAGACCTCGTTTTAGGGTCGGATTTTGAAACTAATTACATATCCGGGCTCGTGGGCGAAGGGGTGATCAGATTTTAGTCCGAACCTCGTGTTTTGACCAAGCGGGCCCGGGGTCAATTTTTTACTTTTTGGGAAGAATGATAGAAAACTCATAATTAAGCATTGGAGTTGAATTATTTAGCACTTATTGATATTATTAAGCTAATTATGTTTAGATACGATAGAATCAGAGGTGAATTCTAGGGAAAGCGGTAATTGAGGCTTGAGTTTGGTCGTGGAATTCGAGGTAAGTGTTTGGCTTAACCTTAGCTTGAGGGAATATGTATGGTGTCTTATTTGCTACGTGTTAGTGTAATGTGCAAAGTATAGATGTGGTGACGAGTATCTATAAATTGGAGTCAAGCATGCCCGTGAGTCGAATATTGTGATTTATGTGATTTTTCATCAAACATTACTTGACTTTAATTTGATAATTATCCATGTTGGTGGTATTTCTTTGGTATTGATCAATTTTGAGTATTGGTTCAAGTTAAGAATTATTATGTGAAGTTAAGTAACTAAGTGAGATTGGGTATAGTGGTTTCCCTTACCGGGATGATATTGATTCTACTGTTGGCTCTCTTGCCGGGACGTTATGGATTTTATTATTATTGTACTGTTGATTTTCCTTGTCGGATTGTTTTTATGATTTTTTTGGGTGAGGAAGAGTGTTAAAGCATGAAGGGTGATGCCGTTCCGTTTTATTTTATTTATGGTGAGGATGAGTGTTAAAGCACGAAGGGTGATGCCGTGTATGACATTGTGAGGATGAGCGTAAAAGCACGAAGGGTGATGTCTTGCCATACTATGAACTTAAAATCACGAAGTGTGATGTCGTGCCATTTCTATTGAATTATGGTGAGGATGAGAGTAAAAGCACGAAAGGTGATGTCGTGCATTCTATTTATTGTTATGTGGGGATGAGAGTAAAAGCACAAAGGGTGATGTCGTGCACTTGTTTTCTTTGTGTTACTATTTCTGTAGTTTAAGTTGATATTTGATTTGTTGATTTACCTCGTTATACCCATTAATTGATACTCTCTCCCCTCATCATGTTTTCCCCTTCCTTATTTTGTATCTAGTTGCTTATTTCTTGTGATTATTATTATTTTGTTTCGTACATGATTAAACTGCACATGTTTATTTGGTTGTCGTGTCCTAGCCTCGTCACTACTTCGCCGAGGTTAGGCTCGACACTTACTCAGTACACGGGGTCGGTTGTACTGATGCTACACCTGCACTTCTTTATGTTGTGCAGATTACGCAGCCGGACCCAGTGGACATCGTTAGGGGGAGTGTCCTTCAGTCCATTCCAGACGACATCCAGGTAGTTCCGCAGGCGTTCGTGGATCTCGACGTCACTGTCTATATTTCATTATGTCATCTATGTATTTTCAGACAGATACATCATCTTATTTCAAACTGTTTTTTTAGCTAAATCTTAGATTGGTTCGTGAGGTTGTGACTCCATTTCTGGGTTTTTGTTCTTAAAGGGATTTCTTCGTTATTGGCTATTGTTATTTAGATTTTGTTAAATGCTTCCGCATTGTATCTCGATTATCTAGTCAGTGTTTATTACTTTCACATATTAATAAATCAATTCAGTTAACACGTTGGCTTGCCTAGCGGGTGCAACGTTAGGCGCCATCACGGCCTCAAGGTGGGATTTCGGGTCGTGACAATTGCGGAGTAGAGTTTTGGCTTGATTGAGGTAAGTAACGCTTCCAATATTGGTTTTGAGGGTTCGAAACCCTGAGCTACGTGTTACGTGGTTAGAATTGGGTGACGTACATGCCAAGTGACGGGCGTGCGGGCGTGCACCATGTGATTCGTGATCTGGTTCATTCCATGGCACCGTTTATTGGTTCTCTCTTGTTGATATTTGTGCTTCTATCAATGTGACTGACGTGAACATTCTAGAAATCATGCTAAATACTTTGTTAAGGCTTCACGCCGATACTGTTGCGACCCGAGTGGTCATCTTAAATGCGAACATGCTAGAAATCATGTTAGATATTATATTAAGGCTTCATGTCGATGTTGTTGGGACCCGAGTTGTCGCTTATTGCTGTCATCTCATGTGTTTCATTGATATTATATTCTCGGTCATGTCATTTCATACCATATCATGTCTCAGTCTCGGTAATTGTTGATTTTGTACATTTTATCATTGATTCGGGCTAGTTCATGCATTGTGAGCCCATGTGAGCGAGACTGGAGAGTGATGACTGAGTGAGGCCGAGAGTCTGATATTGAGTGACAGATATGGATCGGGCTGCACACTGCAGAAATATATATTGGATCAGGCTGCATGCCACAACGATATATATATTGGATCGGGATGCATGCTGCAGCGATATAGGGCTTGGGCTGAAGGAGCCCCTCCGGAGTCTGTACACCCCAAGTGAGCGAAGTGAAATTTGAGGGATGGATCTTCCCTGGACATGGATCTTTTCCGAAGTGATATTTGAGGGATGGATCTTCCCTGGACATGGATCTTGTCCGAAGTGTTTATGCTTGGAGATGGATCTTCTACACGAGGCTGGATTGGCGTATTTCCATCAGTACTGAGAGACTGAGGTCAGTGATGTGTGTACGCATTCTGGGATGGATCTTCCCTTGGCCGTTGAGCCATATACAGTACCAAGTGGTTGTGAGTTGTATCATTATCTGGAGATAGATCTTCTCCTTAGGGCTGGATCGGCCTTCCTCAATATTGAGTGACTTCTGTCTGATGTGTATATATTCTGGGAAAGATCTTCCCTGGGCCATGCGAGCCATATACAGTACTGAGTGGACGAGTATAGGAGAGTGGGAGTACATTGTGCATTTCATATTATTGATGCATTGGCATGTAAAATACGTCGAGGTATATATGTTAAACTGTTCGGAACTGTGCTTATCTTATCATTTGAATTGTCTAGTTAACTGAAAGCATGCCTAAATTTCTGTACATTTACTTTGTCATAACTGTGGAGGTTTAGTCTGTCACTACCTCTCAGTCCACAGGTTGGGCTTGTTACTTACTGAGTTGGTGTACTCACGTTACCCCTGCACCTTGTGTGCAGATTCAGGTGCCAGGACTGAGTGAGAGCTGGTTTACTCCCTTGAAGCACTTCAGAGATTACAAGGTAGCTGCACGGCGTCCGCAACCTTGCCTCTCTCTAGCCTACTAGTCATTATTGTTTATTATCAGACTTGTTTGTATTAAGGAAACATTACCAGATTTTGTATCTCCTTTTAGTTGCTCATGACTGATGACTCCGGGTTTTAGGGCTGTATCTAAATGTTTTACTTAGCTTTATTTGCTTGAAATTCTAAAACGAAAGATTCATGAAATACTGGTTGATATTGGATCAAACGAAAGTTTTCTTATGTTATGCATAGTGAATTGGCTAGCCTAGTATCACGATAAGCTCCATCACAGCCGAGTTAGTTTTCGGGTCGTGACATTTACTCTCAGCCTCACCAAATAATAAATAGAATACACGGAATCACCTTTCGTGCTTTTTCTCTCATCCTTACCAGATTAGTTAAGAATGCACGACATCACCCTTCGTGCTTTACTCTCTTCCTCACATTATAAATAAATCACACACGGCATCACCCTTCGTGCTTTACACTCTTCCTCCCAATATGATTAAGTCATGTATGGCATCACCCTTCGTGCGTTACACTCTTCCTCACAATATAATCAAATCATCAATAACATAAAAAGGGGATTTCACAAGAAACAATATTTCCTCATAATTTCTATCACCATCTAATATTTCAATCTCAACTCAATGTTCTCAAAGGAATTTCACAAGCAATCAATATTTCATCTTGGTTACTATCATCATTTATCATTTCAATCTCAACTCGGGATTCAGAATAATAATCACCTCGGTGGAACCGGATACTAATCTCTCAACATTTCACTAACAACAATAATCACATATTATAGGCTTTAAGACAACTAGAATAACAAGAAATAACATTTACTCGCATGGTATGACCTGACCACAATGTATAGGTACTCGTCACCTCACCTATACATTGAATTTAGTAAACACACAGGTAACAAGTAGTCATATAATACCTATTCCCTCAAGCTAATGTTAGACACAACACTTACCTCAATTCCCCAGGCAATCACTGCTCTAGCACGACCTTTCCTTTAGAATTTGCCTCTAACCCGCTCGAATCTAATCATAATTGGTTCAATATCATCAATTATTGCTTAAAGGAATCAACTTTAATGAAACTCAATGGTTTTTCTATGTTTTCTTATCAAAATACAAAAATCGACCCCGGGCCCGCTTGGTCTAAACTCAAGGTTCGAACCAAAACCCTTTTACCCAATCTCCCCCAAGACCGGATATGCAATTGGTATTGGAATCCGACCTCAATTCGAGGTCCAATTCCCCAAATTTTGAAATTCCTAAATTCTACCCAAAAATCTAATTTTTACCATGAAAACTCTAGAATTTTGGTTGTAATCTTGTTAAAAGTTGTTAAGAAATGAAAGGAATTAGTTAGAGATTACTTACCAATGATTTGGAGAAGTTTGGGTCTTTAAAAAGAAGTGATTTGGAGAAGTTTGAGAAAATTTAAAAAGAAGTGAAAAACCCGTTAAAAATCTGATATAACAGGTTGTGGGTCTCGCATTTGCGAACCCTAGGATTTCTGGGGGGTTTCGCAAATGCGATAAAAATGTCGCATTTGCGACAAAGTGGCATTTCGCATTTGCGACCCAAGACCTCGCAAATGCGAGATCTGAGGCTGGCCAATGACTTCGCAATTGCGAAGCTCGATCTCGTATTTTGCGAGATCTGAGGGCTGCAACACCAGATGTTCAGCTGTTGGGGTATTTTTCTAAGTCTAGACACTCCGTAGCCTACCCGAAACTCACCCGAGCCCTCGGGGCTCCAAACCAAACATGCATGCAAGTCTAAAAACATCATACGGATCTGATCGTGCGATCAGTCATCAAAATAACATCAAAATCTACAGATTTAACCTCAAAACTCAAGATTTCCTCAAGAACACTCAAATTTCTAACTTTTCAACTGGATGTCCGAGTTACATCAAATCAACTCCGATTCTCATGAAATTTCACAAATAGGACTTAAATAACATAAGGAACTTGTTCCAGGCTCCGAAACCAAAATACGGACCCGATATTATCAATTTCACATATTATTTCATTTCTTTATTTCTTAAATTAACCAGCAGAACAATTTTCTTCAAAAATTATTTTCTAAGGCTAGGGACCTCGGAATTGAATTTCGGGCATACGCCCAAGTCCCATATTTTACTGCGGACTTCCCTGGATCATCGGAACACAGATCCAGGTCCGTTTATCAAAAATATTGACCAAAGTCAACTAAAACTAAATTTTAACTCTAGAAATTACTATTTTTCATAGTTTCACATAAAAGCTTTCCGGTTTCACACCCGGACTGCGCATGCAAATAGAGGTAATTAAAATTAGCCTTTTTATGGTTAGTAAGCCTAGAATTGGGTCTGATTTTATAAAATGACCCCTTGGGTCATCACAAATTGGTTCAGTTTTGGCGAGTTTTTCGGGTTTTTGTACTTAAATATTATTTCAATCTTACTTTGTTTAATTTATATGGGAGAATTTACTTATTAACACTTGATAGTTATTTTTTTAGTCGCCTGACAATAATTTTTCCGTGATGTACACTTTAAAGGTTAACCGAATTTAGTAATTAAACATAAAAATCAATATGATACCTAAATAATAATAACCATTTCAAATTCGAAAAAGATATAAGAATTTAATGAATCTTGACATATGAATATGGAAGAACAAAGAGATTGACGCATTTTATCAGTAACACTTGATAAGAAAGTGATCATATAACCCATTAGTTAAGGTTAATAAAAATGGAGCACTTCATATTTTATTAATTATTATAATTATATCCCCGTAAGATATTCCCAAATATTTTTATATATTTTTTAAAGAAAATTCTATATAAATCTTATAAGTATATATAAAAATTATATATAAAATATGTCGGTTTGGTTCGGGTTATTTTACTAATTAATATCAAACCAAACCTAGTCGAGTTTTATAATCGGTTTGATTTGACTTTTCGATTAGGTAAAATTTTCCGGTTTGTAAACACCTATGCTAAAGTAACGTAGAGGATTTTTTTATTTTTTTTCTAGTGTGAAGTTTGAGTATGCTAATACAAACGAAGAAATTAAAGTTACTGCATTGGACCACTTTACTCTATATGACTCCATTCTTTCCTTTGGTTACACAAATAGTTTGATCAAATTTATCAGTTATTTTTTCTAGTCAATATATATATATTATATATTGATATTTGATCATGCATAGTATAAACACATATTATATATGAATTGTACACATATTATATATTTACGATTATTTTTAATTTAAGCGATTAGATAAGACATTATTTGAGTTAATTCTTAATTTTAAGTTGCCGGAATTGTAGAGGTTTAATGACCACTATTCATGTCATTTGTTTTCTTCTTTAAGCTGTAAATGGTATTGAAAAAGAAAGGCACTTTTGTTCCTTATTTTTCCCTTAATTTTGAACAACTGAGTCAAGATTTCGACTAATGAAATTCTACGTACAAACAAATCCAGCTTTTCCTCTAATGCTTAGACAATCGCATTAATTTAGAGTCGTCTCTAATATTGACTTACTACTCTAATCCGATCACGTGTCACTTTTGCTGAACATTTTGGATACAAAGGGGACCAAACTAAAGTAAGTAACATCTATTTTTTGGGAAAAAAACAGATTGTTTCTAATTTTCCCCTTGATCTTGAACAATAAAGTCAAGATTCGAATGGATGAGATTGCAAAATTGAAGCCTTAATCTGCATTATTTCCAATAATATTTAGACAATCACAATTCAACGCGAGTCACCCGTCCATTCAACTAGTTAAGTTAATTTCCAGAATATCATTCTTATACTATAGGACCACTTGTGTAACAATTATTGGCCGTTCCGTTTTTATAAAAAGTATTTCTGAGTTTTTTTAAGGCTGAACTGTTAGTATATTATATCCTTTAATATGTTATTTGGCGTTATAATTTGGAAAATAATCACTCTATATTTCTTCCTAATAATCTAATTCTTCTTTCTGTTAGTATAACATTGGTGCTTCATACTATTAGTATAACATAATTTGATGCTTAACATTTTAATTTCAAGTAGTCTATCAAAAACGTTCGGAGGAATGGCGTCAAAGTCAACCCGATTCCGCAGATGGTAGTTCAACCCAAGTGTCAATGAAGTAGCTTCAATATGGATGCATGTGTTTGGTGGCGCAAAGAAAAGTAGAACTTACGGTCTTGGATCACAATATACCGTAGGTCATTCTACGACATTATTGTCTGCTGATGCGAGTCTAGTGGAGAAATTTATGAGCAAATGTCCATTCAATCCTTTGAATGGCGAGGATGATAGAGATGATGAGTTTTAGTTTGTTGTGGTTGTGATGTTTAGACTTAGTAATATTTACACTTGACTATGATTGCAATATTTTAGACTAGATTGAATGGTGCTTCAATGTTTAACTTGTGTTTGGATGTTTTAGTTACAAATATTTATGTTTTATATAATTGTTTGCATTTTATGAATTTAATTAGTTGAAATAGTGGATTAATTGATTGGAATGGTGGATTGATTGGTTAGAATGGTGGATTAATTGGTTAGCATGGTATTAATTGTTTAGTTCCTGTATATTTGAATTGACATGTGGTAATGCTTTAAAACATCGGGAATCTATCAAAAAGTTCCTAGTTTTCCGATCACCCTAGTCGCAAAGTGCTTCAAACTTTTCAAGATTTAGGAACATCTACGACTGTTGTAGTAGGAAAATTAAATAATACAAAAAATATATATTTGCGAGTGCAGTAGTGAAAAATGTAAATAAATAAATAATATTAAATTAGTTTTGCCACTACAGAGTAGGAAAACATAAAATAAAATACTTTATATTAATTGCGACCACTTAGGTGAGAAAGATTAAATAAAATTATAATTATATACATTGTTTGCAACCAAAGTAGTGGTAAAATTAAATAGAATTAAAATTTAATTTAAATGACAGTTGGCGAAGTTTATTCGTTTTTCTATTTTGATTTTGTGACCGCTGTAGTCACAAATTACGGACGGATTCGGTCGCAAACCTTTTCAGACCAACTATTTTGCGACTACGATTTTTCAGTCTGATTGTAGTCGGAAATTAATATTTTAGTAGTCGGAAAATAGCCTTTTTCTAGTGCTATAACAAAGGCGGATCCAACATTTTAAGTTTAAAAATTATGGACCTTTTTGCTTACTGGATTCTAGATAGATTATTTATACATACATATAAAGTGAATCTCTTAAAACGAATAAAGAGTTAAGATAAAAGCTATCTTGCCGAATCTGTAGCTTAAATTGTAGTTCCTTGAGCCCCCGGGTATATATGGAGTCGCCTATGTTAAAAATCATTTTATCCTTTAATGTGAGATTTTATGGTGCAAATCTGAATTTAATGGGGTCAAATGCAAATATCAGATATTGGGCGAGAAAAAAAGAAAAACTAAAAACAAAAAAAAGAATCTGCAAGTTATTATCAACGTAACGGGATATGCACCTATACGGGAAATGTGTTGTTGTTTAATAATGTACTGATAATATATAGTATAATCACTTACAGAGTTGAACAAAAGTGTAAAGAGGAGTATCCCATGCATGCATGCATGCATGATCACGGACTAAGGAAGAAAATTACACTTGTTCAAAAAATTGAAAAATAGGCTTTATTTCTCATACCTAATCCTATAAATTCCCCTGTTCAAACCATGGTCGATTACACGATTTATTTTCTTTCTTATTTAACGGTAGATCGCCGCAGTCACTAAACCAAGAAAGAAGGTGTGAGTTTTTCTTTTATGCACTAGAGTTGTCAAGAATTTTTATATTATTTGATTATTTATAAGATAATTACAATAATTCTTGTACTACAATTATGAATTGTTACCTGACAAGTCATAAGGTAAAACCAAAATAACAATGCAAAAATCTAATAACAAAGGTTTTTTTACTTAAACCCACCCCCCCNAGTTCACTCACTCTGTTTTAGAACCCCCCGGCTACTCTCCTCTTTCTCTGCTTTATTCCTTGCACGTAAACAAGCAACAAAAGAGTCACCACTACCACAACACCGCTGTCTCCTTGCTCCGTTTCGCCGTCACGCAGCTCACCATCTCAGCCGCGGGTGGTGATCACACCTTGTGCTATTTCCAAAGATTTCTCATACCTAATCTTATAAATTCCCCTGTTCAAAGATTTATTTAACTCTCACTTCCAACACACAGTGCTACTTCACTTCCAATATACACTGCTACACCCCCAAATTCTTCAACTGCTTGCAATGCTGAAAATGTCAATGACGGCTCTCATTTTCATATGCTCAGTTGCTTTATGGATGAGTTTCAACCTCGTTGTTGCTAATCCAAACCGTTTGCAAACTTACATTGTCCATGTAAGTTTGCCAGCTGCCGAACTTGCTAGTGATTCATTTGATCTAGTAAGCTACTACCATTCATTTCTACCAAAATCTGTTCTTGATTCCACGGAGCCGTCGCGCATTATTCACTCCTACCACCACGTGGCTACTGGCTTTGCAGCCAGATTGTCATGTGCAGAAGTGAAAGATATGGAGAAAAAAGAGGGTTTTGTCACAGCAAGGCTACAAAAATATTGGCCTTGCATACTACACATACCCCTAATTTCTTGGGGTTGTATCAGAACTTGGGATTTTGGCAAGAATCCACTTATGGGAACGGTGTGATTATTGGGGTTGTAGACTCAGGGATTACACCAGACCATCCCTCTTTCCATGACAATAATATTCTTCCTCCACCAGCAAAATGGAAAGGAAAGTGCGAAAACATAACGTGTAACAACAAGCTCATTGGTGCGAGAAACTTTTTGAGTGGCTCTATCTACATATCCATTTGATGAGCAAGGCCATGGACGCATACAGCAAGCACGGCTGCCGGTAACTTTGTTGCTAACGCAAATGTATTTGGCAATGCAAATGGCACAGCAGTCGGCATGGCCCCTCTTGCCCACATTGCCATGTACAAGGTGTGTTCACCAAACTTCGGATGTCCAGACGATGCCATACTGGCTGCGATAGATGCTGCAACTAATGACGGCGTAGACATTATTTCAATCTCCCTTGGTGAACCTTCTGTTAGCTTTTATGATAATAGTATTGTTATTGGTGCATTTGCTGCAGTTCAAAATGGTATTCTTGTGATCGCTTCTGCGGGTAACCGTGGTCCACATAGTACTACATTGGATAATGAGGCACCATGGATTCTCACAGTTGGAGCTAGCAACAACTGTGCTAGAGAATGGACAAGAATATGACGGTGAATCGATTTTTCAGCCCACGGACTTTCCTCATACCTTATTTCCCTTGGCATACCCTGGCTTTTTAGATCAAGAGGCTGCATTTTGTTTATCAGGATCGCTAGAAAGAATTGATGTTAAAGGCAAGATTGTGGTGTGTGATAATGGTGAGGGACTTGGAACTACTCAAGGCCAAACGGTAAAGGATCGCCATGGTCCTAGTCGATTCAAAGGTCTTTGGCAATACCATAATTGAAGTTGCTCACGTCTTTCCAGCAACTACTTTGCGTCATGCCGATGGAGAAGAGATCAAAGTCTACATTAACTCATCCGCCACGGCAAAAGCAGGAATTAATTTCAAAGGAACATAGATAGGCTTTAAGGATGCACCATCTGTAACATTTTTTTCCTGCAGAGGCCCAAACTCCGCAAGTCCAGGCATACTCAAGCCTGACATTATTGGTCCTGGACTGAATATTCTTGTTGCATGGCCTTTCACATTGGAGAATATAAAAGGCACAGATATGACTTCTAACATTATATCAGGTACCTCAATGTCTTGCCCCCACCTAAGCGGCACTGCAGCTATGCTCAAAAGTGCACATCCAGATTGGTCACCAGCTGCAATTAAATCCGCAATAATGACAACAGCTGATCAATCCAACCTCAACGGTCCGCCCATCCTTGACGAAAGGAAACTTTCTGCTGATGTATTTGCCATTGGTACTGGCCATGTAAATCCATCAAAAGCAAGTCGGGGCTTGTTTATGATATTCATCCCACAAATTACATTCAATACCTATGTGGTCTTGGCTACACAGAAAAGGAGATTGGGCTCATTATGCATCAAAGTGTCAACTGTTTGTCAATATCGAGCATATCTGAAGCGGAGCTAAACTGTCCTTCTTTCTCCATTATCCGTGGAGCGAAGAATCAAAACTACACAAAATGTTGGTGATGCAAACTCCATTTATGTTGTTAGCATTACTCAAATTCCAGGAGTTCATACGGTGGTTGAGCCTATCAGGCTTGTCTTCACCAAGGTGAACCAACAAGCTACATATATGATATCCTTCACCATAACAGGTGAAATTTCGGAAGGTTTTGCTCAGGGGTCGATATCCTGGATTTGAGAAAAGCATGTTGTTAGGAGTCCAATATAATTTCTATCAGATTAACACAAGGAATCCTTGCCAACGAGTCACCAGATATTCACTTCGGCTTTGTAGTTTGGGCCACACTCTGCTTGATTTATTTCATTGTATTTAAAGTTATCTTAGAGTTAAGGTAGTACCCATAAATTCAAGCCAGTTTTTCTAATCCTTCTTATTGTTCTGACACTGATTTCACTGTCTGCCATTATTTCCATCCCAAGTATTGATTATACTCAAAATCTTGCTCAAGCAGGTTTGAACAATGTAAGTTGAATCCCTATGTCATTGGCTGTTTTGAGTAGTTTAATTTAACCCATTGGGAGGAAATTATAATATTTTCTAAAACCAACTGTTAGTTTACATTTCATCGGAGGAAATCTTATAACCTGTAAGTGTAACAAGTAAAAAAGTTAACTTGGAACTCCCAAGTAGTGTGCACATGCTTTTATCCAATGTTTTCACTGAAGCTCAATTTCCAGTCTCCGAAGATTATTTGTTACTACACTCAATGATCACTTATTCATTCACTTCTAAGCATACTAGTGGGGTGTTGCCCATGCTAAGTATGGGCCCAATAGTTGATTTGTGTTAATGTTTTTTGGCAATTGCTTCCAATAGTACCCTTTTCATTTTTGGTGATACTTCATTCCCCGAAGGTTTGTTAATGTATTGTCAATTTCCAATGCTGTATAACATTCTGGTAATTGAATTTATTAAACATCACACGAACTGCAATGATCAAACACTATGGTTACACAATCAAGGATTTGATGGCAAGACTAATATAGTTCCATATTGAAAGCAAAGTGATACAATAAGCAAAATTATTGTTTGTACTATTTAGCCATGAAAGGGCTCTTTCCTGCATAACATGTGCAAAGAGAGATCACGAACCAAACAATCTGCAATGTTTTCTTCACCATAAGTATATAGAGTCCAATCTGATCCATCTGCAAACATGTTATGACACAAATGGAAATTCAAAAATCTTCATATAACACTGTATACTCGTATCAAACACGGAAGTTCGGTTTTTTTCATTTTTCTAGAACGAAGAAGAAAGCGGCTACTCGCATATTATTCCTCTTACTCAGTAATATATTGCAATCGGAAGTTCTACATGACTATGATGATGACAGTAAGTATAGAAAAAGTTTGAGACGCACAGAATTATAACGGAAGTATAAACTGAATGCACACCGTAGAAAGATCAACACTGTGTAGAGTCATGGGAAGACTTTTGATAATTTCCTGTAAAATGTTAAATGCACGATTCAAAATCTCTATTAGAAATTATGATTATTATTCCTTCGATAACAGGATGATTAATTCTGGGAAATCTGAGAATGGAATTGCTATAAACCAGAGTTGTACCATGTGGCAAACAACAAAAAACAGCATCCACGGCAGAGAAAACTGCATCCTTAACAGCAACCTGGCCAGACTCGGAAGATCCGGAATGGGAATGGTCGATAAGGAAATACATAGAGGAAGTAAAATTAATACTTCATGATTCAGATTGAAAATGCAGTCCTTCCCCTCAGAAAGAAAAGAGGAGGAATTAAAAATGATCTTACAAAATTCTAATGGAAGAGAGATAAATAGAGGAGACTCAATCTGTTTCATGACTCTTTCATATAGTTAGAAAGTGGAGTAAAAAATAAAGATAGCAAAATAGATCCATAATTACTTATCAAATAATTTCCTGATTTTGAGTCCTATATGAAATCAATTCAAAGGTAAAGTCCAAAAAGCAGAAGAAAGAAATACAATTATATATGCGAATGTGAAGATCCGTACTTGTGTGACCAGGAGGTAAAACATATTCTATTGATTGTCCAACTTTCTTGTCAGCAGTCGTCAAAGTAATCTGAAAATGTGGATGATTTGCTAGCAGTCAATCCGGAACAAGTTTTATACTTGTCAAGCGAAGATCATATAACGGAGGGATGGTCATGATACAACTAATGACATAGGTGAATTATATTAAACCTATTATAGGAACAATAGTAGAAAAACAGGAAAACAAAATAACTATGCAAATTTCCATCGTATATTTTGAAATGTTTCTAAAAATGAACTTGGAGAAGAAATCTTAATACGCTTTGCGAACAGATTGATAACTTCTAGTGATTAAGCTTCAATGGAGAAGAGAGAAGAAGAAGATACGAAGAAGCATCACCGGAGAAGAAACCGTTTTTTCTCATAGAATGAATACAGTGTACATGATAACTAACTACTTGTTAGTTATATACATTGTTGTAACTTAAGTTAGTTGAATACAGTTGTCATTAACTAACTAACTACTCTTAATTAACTAACTACAGTTAACACTAACTAAGCCAGCTAACTACAGTTAGTCTCATATCTTGTTAACACCCTTCCTCAAGCTGATGGTTGAAATATTTCTTTCAACCCCAGCTTGGACAGTAGATAGTCATGCTGCAACTTTCCAAGACTCTTAGTTAATAAATCTGGAAGTTGCTCCTTAGTAGAAACATGAAAATTCTTGATCATTCCCTGAATAATTTTTTCTCTCACAAGTGACAGTCAATATCTATATGCTTTGTTCGCTCATGTAAGATAGGATTAGCTGCAATCTGGATAGCAGCTTTACTGTATAAGCCTGTCAGCCAAGTTAGTTCAGCAACTGTGGAAGCCATGCTTCTGAATTCTGCCTTTGCTGAACTTCTGGCTACTGTATCCTGTTTCTTCAACTTCCAGGATATAGTAGCATCTCCAAATTTTACTAGATATCCTGTAACAGACCTTCTAGTTTGTAAGCAACCTCCCCAGTCTGAGTCACAATGAGCTGTCTGAGGGCATTAGCAGACCTAGACCAGGTGTTGCCTTGATGTATCTTACAACTCTGTGAGCAGCTTCAAGGTGTGATTGTTTTGGCTTGTGCATAAATTGGCTAAGCACTTGCACAGCATAGGAAATATCAACTCTAGTCATAGTAAGATACAACAACCTTCCTATGAGTCTTTGATATTGACATGGATTTTCTAGTAGACTGTCCTCTCTTGTTGTATCTGAGATTGAGTCACCTTTGATAAAAGAATCATACTCCACAGAGGTTAGTTTCACATTGGACTCTAGTGGAGTACTAGCTGGTTTGGATCCTCCAAGTACCATTTCAGATACAAGTTCCAAAGCATACTTCCTTTGGCTCATTACTATGCCTTTTTTTGACCTAGCAAACCCTATTCCAAGAAAGAATTTCAGCTCTCCCAAATCTTTCATTTTGAACATGAGCTTGAGGTCATTCCTTGTAGATCAGAGTCGGTACCTGTCACCAGTAGATCATCTACATACACCAAGACTACTGTCAGTGCAGCCTGCTCCCTTATGGTGAAGAGAGAGTAGTCATCGTGGCTTTGAGTGAAGCCAAGACCCATTAGTTCATCAATTAGTTTCTTGTTCCATTGCCTAGGAGCTTGCTTCAGGCCATACAAAGACTTGTGAAGTTTGCAAACCTTAGAAGTCCCACACTAGCTTGCAAACCCCTACGGAATCTCCATGTAGACTTTTTCTAGAAGATCGCCTTGTAGAAAGGCATTGTGGACATCCATTTGAAATATGGGATAGTGCTTGGCTGCTGCAAGGGCAATGACAGATCTCACTGTGACCATCTTGGCCACAGGAGAGAAAGTTTATGTGTATTCAAGCCCCTCCTGTTGACTATACCCTTTAGCTACTAGCCTAGCCTTATATGTTTCCACAGCTCCTGAAGCAGTGTACTTCACCTTATACACCCATCGACAACCTATAGGCACTTTCCCAGAAGGAAGATCAACAATGCTCCATGTATGATTATCATCTAAGGCTGCAATCTCTGATTGCATAGCATCAATCCAGTGTGGATGTTTTATTGCCTCAACATAAGAATGAGGCTCTTCAACAGATAAAAACGTTGTAAGTGCAGCACCAAAGGACTGGGAAACATGATCATAGGATAAGTAGTTTGACATAGGATAACAGTAGGTAGCATTACCTTGCTGCTGAGTGACATAGTCTTTAAGTCAGACAGGAGGTCTGCTAGTTCTGGTGGATTTTCTACAGGGCTCAGGGACAGTAGAAGACATAGAACTGTTAGAATCATCAGCTGTCTCAACAGATTCTACTGAGCCTAATGAGAGGAGCAGTGAGGTGGATCAACTATGTCGGATATGCCACTGTCTAAAACTGGCTCGGTAGATTCAACACTCATTGAGGTGGATGATATAGAAGAAGAAGTAGAAGCAGGTATAGTACTGAGGTCGAGGACTGGAACAGAGATGAGATAGTACTGGGAAGATGGTTGAAAGGAAAGACATCTTCTTTGAACACTACCTCTCTCGTGACTTGAAAACTCCTTGAGTGAATAACATACATCTTGTACCCCTTCTTGGTCAAAGAGTAACCAAGAAATATGGCTGGGACAGCTCTTGGTGAGAATTGTTCTCCCCCTTTGAGATCAGTAACATATCCCAAACAACCAAACACTCGAAAATGATGTAGTGAGGGCAACTGACCATGCAACACTTCATAGGGACACTTGCCTTGAAGAGTAGGTGTAGGCAGTCTATTGATCACATAAACAGCAGCTAGAACACATTCTCCCCAGAACCTTAGAGGAGCTGAGGCTTGGAACCTCAAGGCTCTTGCAGTGTCCATGATATATTTGTGTCTTCTTTCAGCAACCCTATTTTGCTGAGGAGTGTAGACTCAGGAACTTTGATGAATGATTCCAAAAGACTGCAGTAATACTTTCATTTGTGAATTAAAGAATTCA
>ML334624.1:0-32631 GCA_005239505.1 Nicotiana paniculata
ACTTAAATTGGAAAAACTCCCATACCCCCTTGGGGGTGTATAAAAAAGGAGGTGTGACACCTATACCTGGATCTGTGCACAGAGGCAGAAAGAGTAATGATGAGTACGCCAACTCAGTAGTAATGAAAATAAATCACAGTATGAGAAATACGAAACACACAGCATAGATACACCAATTCACAAAAACAGTAAAACACCAAGTCACCATAAAGTATTCATCAAATACATAAGTTCGAAAACAAATTTCCATAAATCCTTTGAAACAAGTATAATTTCAATATATCTCAGTAAACCTCTGAATAAAATCAGTTCGAAATATGAAGTGAATCATAGTAAAAATCTCAGTAAAATCTCATCATAAATCTGCCCCTCGGGCCATAAGCATTTCCCGTAACAATTTCCCTCAGCACCTCACCATCACTCAGTATCAGGCCAGCGGGCAACCTCACAGTCACTCAGTATCTGCGCAGCGGGCAACCTCACAGTCACTCAGTATCAGCCCGTGGGAATCACTCGCACTCACTAGGTACCTGTGCTCACTGGGGGTGTGTACAGACTCCGGAGGGGCTCCTACAGCCCAAGCGCTATAACAAGCCACATCATGGCATAAATCACTCACAATATTGGTCCTCGGCCTCTCTCTTATAGTAACATCCTCACAATATTGGATCGCAGCCTCACTCAGTCAGACACTCTCAACATGCCACTCGGGCCATCATCATACCAGGTTCTCGACCCAAAACAGTGTTCTATTTTTTTCAAGAAATAATATCAAAATACTCCGAGTGTCAAAACAATTATCAAGAAAATAATGAGTGAAAATCATAATATATCAAGTGAGGAATATAGAAAAAAATAGCCCACAGGGGGTAAACAGATAGGCACTAGGCCCCAAACACGACTTGCAGCCCAAATTATATCAAAGTATATCAATACTATTAAGCATAGGCTTTAAAATCGGGTTCGCAACTCAATAGTTTCCTAAAAAGGAATATATTTCCAAGTTTCCAATCTTTGCATTCCAAAATCCGTGAAAGAATGCAAAGTCCGGGGTTTCATACCCTCGGGACAGGATTTAAAGACATTACTTACCTCAAACTAGCCTGAAAAGCTACTCCGCAACCCGCTTGCCTCTCGAATCAACTTCCGACCAAATCTACCAAGTTTCGATTTTTATCATCAAATTATGCTAAAGGAATGAATTCCAAATGAAAAGTACCAATTTTAGCAAAAAAACCCGAATTAAGCCAAAACCCGACCCCGGGCTCGCTTCTCGGAACCCGACAAATTTTATACCAAAATGTTCTTCGTCATCTCACGAGTCCGTACATATAAAGAATTCTAAAATCAGAGTTCGTTTGACCCCTCAAATCGACCCCTAAAGGTCTCATAATCTAAAGCCATAAGTCCACCTTTTTCTACTGATTTTCATGGATTAAACACTGATATTATGTTCCTTAATCACCTATAATCGAGTTTTAGGGTCCAAAATATTTAACTCAACGAAGAATACTGGTTTCCCCTCTTCAAATTCGCCTCCAAGCTCTATTCCCATTTAAAAATGGTGTTAAAAGGTCTAATGGTCGCGGAGGCTTTTAATTTATACTTTCTGCCCAGGGGTTCTGCACCTGCGGTCCATTTCTCGCACCTGCGGGACCGCACCTGCGGTCAAATCAACCACATTTGCGACTTTTCATTAAACGGCCTAACTCCGCACCTGCGACTCACATTCCGCACCTGCGACTTCGCAGGTGCGACCCCTTATCCGCATCTGCGACCTTTTCCCTGGCTGGCCAAATCTCTCACCTGCGGAGCCTTCTTCCGCTCCTGCGGGCCCGCACCTGCGATGACCCATCTGAAGGTGCAGTTACACCAGCACCAGCCACTTCAGCAGCAACACAAGCACTTCAAACTCCCCGTTAACCACTCAAAACCATCCCGAGCCCCTCGGGACCCAACCAAACATACCAACACCTCATATATGATCATTCAAACTTAGTTGCACCCTTGGAACACCCAAAATAACATCAAAGCACCAAGATCACATCAAATTCAAGCCTAAGAAATTTGAAATTTCTAAAATCCACCAATGATGCCGAAACTATCCAAAACAACTCCGATTGACCTGAAATTTTGCAAACATATCCAAAATGACATTACGAACCTGTTCCAACTGTCGGAATTTCTTTACGACCCCGATTGCCTATTTTTCACTGCCGATCGGAAAACACTGAAAACTAACTTTCGCCAATTCAAGCCTAATTCTACACTGGTCCTCACAAAAATATTCCGAACACACTCCTAAGTCCCAAATCACCTAACGAAGCTATCCGAGCCATAAAATCCGCATTCCGGGGTCGTTTACCAATAAGTCAACTCTCAGTTGACTTTTCCAACTCTAAGGCTAAAGACTAAGTGACTAAATTCTCATTATAATTATTCCGATTCCGAGCCTACCAACTCTAACACATCAAGAACAGTTTAACCAAGCTATGACAAGGCAATAATAGTAAATATAAATGTAGATTCTACGTAATGACCGACCGGGTCGTTACATTCTCCCCCTCTTAAACATACGCTCATCCTCGAACGGGTCTAAAAATGTACCTGGAGTCTCAAACAAGTGAGGATATATGCTCTACATCTCTCGCTCGGTCTCCCAAGTAGCCTC
This sequence comes from Nicotiana paniculata, assembly GCA_005239505.1. Taxonomy (NCBI): domain Eukaryota; kingdom Viridiplantae; phylum Streptophyta; class Magnoliopsida; order Solanales; family Solanaceae; genus Nicotiana; species Nicotiana paniculata. The sequence goes on from ML334624.1 coordinate 2,672, forward strand.
CTCCACTGGTTGACCTCTCCATTGTACTTTCACTGAAGCTATATTCTTAGACCTCAACCTTCTGACCTGACGATCCAAAATTGCTACTGGCTCTACCTCATATGACATAGCACCCTCGAGCTGAATTGTGCTGAAGTCTAAGACATGAGACGGGTCACCAACATACTTCCTGAGCATCGACACATGAAATACCAGATGAACACTCGATAGGCTGGGTGGCAAAGCAAGTCTATAAGCCACATCTCCAACCTTCTGAAGTACCTCAAAAGGACCAATAAAATGTGGGCTCAGCTTTCCTCTCTTTCCGAACCTCATAACACCCTTCATGGGTGATACTTTCAGCAGTACCTTATCACCTTCCATAAAAGACACATCCCGGACCTTCCGGTCTCTTCTGCCTAGACTGCACTGTGCGAAGTCAATCCTGAATCAACTTCACTTTCTCCAATTCACCTGAATCAAATCTGTGCCCAATAACTTAGCCTCACCAGGCTCGAACCAACCAAACGGAGATCTACACTTCCTACCATATAAAGCCTCATAGGGGGCCATCTGAATATTGGATTGGCAGTTGTTATTATATGCGAACTTCGCTAGTGGCAGAAACGGATCCCATGAACCACAAAAATCAATCACACAAGCCCGTAACATATCTTCCAAAATCTGAATAGTCCGTTCCGACTGCCCGTCGGTCTGAGGATGAAATTCAGTTCTAAACTCTACATCAGTACCCATACCTCTCTATATGGCCCTCCAAAACTGAGATATGAACTGAGTACCTCTGTCAGAAATAATAGAAACCGGAACTCCATGCAATCGGACAATCTCCTTAATGTAAATACCAGCTAATAGCACTAAAGTATAAGAAGTACCAACAGAAATGAAGTGCGCGGACTTGGTCAATCTATCCACAATGACCCAAATAGCATCAAAACCCTTCGAAGTCCGTGGAAGCCCAACTACAAAGTCTATAGTACTCTGCTCCCACTTCCACTCCGGAATATCTAACCTCTGTAGCAATCCACCTGGTCTCTGGTGCTCATACTTGACTTGCTGGCAGTTGAGACACCGTGCTACATACTCAACAATATCTCTCTTCATCCGCCTCCACTAGTATTGTTGTCTCAGATCCTAATACATCTTCGCGGCACCCGGATGAATGGAATACCGCGAGCTGTGAGCCTATGCTAATATCAACTCTCGAAGACCATCCACACTAGGCACGCAAATGCGGCCCTGCATCATCATAACACCTTTATCACCAATAGTCACATCCCTGGCATCATCTCGACGGACCCTATCCTGAAGTACTAACAAATGCGGATCATCATACTGCCGAGCTCTAATCTGGTCATAGAGAGAAGACCGAGAAGCCATGCTAGCTAATACCCGCGGAGGGTCTGACAAATCCAATCTCACCAACTGACCCGCCAAAGAATGAACATTAAGTGCTAAAGGTCGCTCTGCTGCTGAAAGGTAAGCTAGACTCCCCAAACTCTCGGCTCTGCGACTCAAGGCATCGGCCACTACATTGTCCTTTCCCAGGTGATACAAAATAGTAAGGTCATAATCCTTGAGAAGCTATAACCATCTCCTCTGCTGCAAATTCAAATCCTTCTGCCTCAGCAAATACTGCAAGCTACGATGGTCAGTGAAAATCTCACACTGTACCCCATACAAGTAATGCCGCCAAATCTTTAAGGCATGAACAATGGAAACTAACTCAAGATCGTGCACTGGGTAATTCTTCTCGTCCAATTTCAACTGTACAGATGTGTAGGCAATCACCCTACCGTCCTGCATCAATACCGCTCCCAAGCCAACTCTAGAAGCATCACAATAGACTATGTAAGGACCCGAACCAGTAGGCAAAACTAGTATCGGAGCTGTTGTCAATGCTGAATTGAGCTTCTGAAAGCTCTCCTCACACTCATCGGACCATCTGAATGGAGCACCCTTCTGGGTCAATCTGGCCAATGGTGAAGCAATATAAGAGAATCCTTCCACAAAGCTACGGTAATATCCCGCTAGACCAAGGAAACTCCTAATCTCAGTAGTTGAGGACGGTCTGGGCCAACCCTGCACCGCCTCAATATTCTTCGGATCAACCTGAATACCCTCACTAGACACCACATGCCCCAAGAAAGCTAATGAACCAAGCCAAAACTCACACTTGGAGAATTTTGCATAAAGCTTCTCCTCCCTCAACCTCTATTCCTCCTGGCTACGGGAATAAACCAGGATGTCATCAATGAACACAATGACGAACGAATCAAGGTAAGGTAGAAACACATTGTTCATCAATTGCATAAACGCGGCTGGGGCATTGGTCAGCCCAAATGATATAACCAGAAACCATAATGACCATATCTGGTCCTGAAAGCAGTCTTCGGAATGTCAGAATCTAAAATCTTCAACTGGTGATACCCCGACCTCAAATAGATCTTGGAGAACACCCTAGCTCCCTGAAGCTGATCAAACATGTCATCAATACGGGGCAAAGGATACCGGTTTTTCACCGTAACCTTATTCAGCTGCCTATAATCAATGAACATACGCATGGAGAAATCTTTCTTCTTCACAAACAACACTGGTGCAGCCCAAGGTGACACACTCGGCCGGATGAACCCCTTAACTAAGAGTTCCTAAAGCTGCTCTTTCAATTCTTTCAACTCCACTGGTGCCATATGGTAAGGTGGAATAGAGATAGGTTGGGTGTCTGGCACCAAGTCAATACCAAAATTAATATCCCTATCAGGCGGCATGCCTGGCACGTCTGCAGGGAATACGTCCAGAAAATCACGGACCACCGGAACAGAATCAACAAAAGGAGTCTCACTACTAGCATCCCTTACGAAAGCAAGATAAGACTCACACCCTTTCTCAACCATATGTTGAGCCCTCAAATAAGAAATCACTCTGCTAGGCACATGCTCTATAGAGCCTCTCCACTCAACTTTCGAAACTCCGGGCATAGCTAGGGTCACGGTCTTAGCGTGACAATCAAGGATAGCATGACATGGTGATAACCAATCCATGCACAGAATTACATCAAAATCAACCATACTCAGTAACATCAAGTCCACTCGGGTCTCCAGACCCCCAATAGATATAAGATATGACCGATACACACGGTCTACAATGATAGTATCGCCCACCGGAGTCGAAACATGAACAGACGTAACTAAAGACTCACGGGACATATTCATAAAGTGAGCAAAATAAGATGAAACATACGAGTACGTGGAACCAGGGTCAAATAAAGCCAAAGAATCACTGTGAAAAACTGACATCGTACCTGTAATCACCATATCTAAGGCCATAGCATCAGGCCTAGCCGGAAGTGCATAAATACGTGGCTGGCCTCCACCTGCTCGAACTCCCCCTCAAGGGCGGCCTCTAGTTGCCTGGCCACCACCCCGAGCTGTTTGAGTAGGTGGTGAAGTGACTGGGGCTAAAGTCGAGGGTTGAACCCTCTGCTGAGATGAACTACCAAGACGACGGGGACACTGCCTCCACTCATGTTCGAACTCTCCACACTCATAACCACCACCTAGAGCTGGAGATGATAACTGAAGAGAACCCCTGCCACCATGATAACCACCAGATGAACCATGCATAGAAGAACCCTGATAAGATGATGCTCGGGCAGAGCTCTGAGCTGGAAGCGCACTAAAAGATGAACGGCCCTGATGAGAGCTGCAAGGACCCTGCCCCGAAGATGCGCCACTATAGGCTGGGCGGACTTGCTGTGGAGGTCTAAATGGACGACCGCTACTGTACTGAAACTGCCATCTAGAAGGGGCACTACTGAAGCTACCTGATCCCCGAGGCTTTTTGGCCTCCCTCTCCTCACGCTCGTGCTTACGAACCGACTCAATGTCCCGAGCAATTTCAACTACCTGCTCAAATGTAGCTCCAGACACTCTCTCTCTGGTCATCAAAATCCGAAGCTGATACGTGAGGCCATCTACAAATCTCCTGATCCCCTCCCTATCAGTAGGGACTAACTCAGATTTTATCATCAAATTATGCTAAAGGAATGAATTCCAAATGAAAAGTACCAATTTTAGCAAAAAAACCCGAATTTAGCCAAAACCTGACCCTCGGGACCGCTTCTCGGAACCCGACAAATTTTATACCAAAATGTTCTTCGTCATCTCACGAGTCCGTACATATAAAGAATGCTAAATTCAGAGTTCGTTTGACCCCTCAAATCGACCCCTAAAGGTCTCATAATCTAAAGCCCTAAGTCCACCTTTTTCTACTGATTTTCATGGATTAAACACTGATATTATGTTCCTTAATCACCTATAATCGAGTTTTAGGGTCCAAAATATTTAACTCAATGAAGAACACTGGTTTCCCCTCTTCATAATCACCTCCAAGCTCTTTTCTCGTTCAAAAATGGTGTTAAAAGATCTAATGGTCGCGGAGGGTTTTAATTTATACTTTCTGCCCAGGGGTTCCACACCTGCGGACCATTTCTCACACCTGCAGGACCTCACTTTCGGTCAAATTAACCGCACCTGCGACTTTTCATTAAACCGCCTAACTTCGCACCTGCGACTCACATTCTGCACTTGCGACTTCGCAGGTGCGACCCCCTATCCGCATCTGCGACCTTTTACCTGGATGGTCAAATCTCGCACCTGCAGAGCCTTCTTCCGCTCCTGCGGGCCCGCACCTGCGATGACCCATCCACAGGTGCGGTTACACCAGCACCAGCCACTTCAGCAACAACACAAGCACTTCAAACTCCCCGTTAACCACTCAAAACCATCCCGAGCCCCTCGGAACCCCAACCAAACATACTAACACCTCATATATTATCACTCAAACTTATTTGCACCCTCGGAACACCCAAAATAACATCAAAGCACCAAGATCACATCAAATTCAATCCTAAGAACTTTGAAATTTCTAAAATCCACCAACGATGCCGAAACTATCCAAAACAACTCCGATTGACCTAAAATTTTGCAGACATATCCAAAATGACATTATGAACCTGTTCCAACTGTTGGAATTCCTTTCTGATCCCGATAGCCTATTTTCCACTGCCGACCAGAAAACATCGAAAACTAACTTTCGCCAATTCAAGCCTAATTCTACACTGGTCCTCACAAAAATATTCCGAACACACTCCTAAGTCCCAAATCACCTAACGAAGCTATCCGAGCCATAAAATCCGCATTCCGAGGTTGTTTACCAATAAGTCAACTCTCAGTTGACTTTTCCAACTCTAAGGCTATTTTTAAAGACTAAGTGACTAAATTCTCATTATAATTATTCTGATTCTGAGCCTACCAACTCTAACACATCAAGAACAGTTTAACCAAGCTATGAAAAGGCAATAACAGTAAATATAAATGCAGATTCTTCATAACGACCGACCGGGTCGTTACATTACCTCTTCTATTCTCCTTCATCCTCAGCAGCTTGCAAACCACTATCAAATTTGATGGTTCTGACATGATCTTCTAGTTTTATTATAGTGGTACGGTATTCCTACACTTTGGCTAACCAAACCCACTATTCTTGCACCGCATCGATAAATTATTGGATATGGGGACTTTTAGTCACCCTTTCAGATTCTTCATTTTTTGTGACTCTCTTTCCGTACCAAGAAACATAACAAGGTAAGACCTGACCTTTGGAAAAATTGCGTACTCGCATGTTTACGCCCAAAAACTAGCATTTGCTCCAAATTTGTCAAACCACTTCTTCAGGAAATTGGGTATCAAAGCGGATTTCAACCACATGAGTACTAAGATCTTCATCTCTTGGAACTGTCTGCATCTTCCAAGTTGTCTCAAAACCTGATATGGGGCATAGGGATGGATGCTTCGGAGATCCATTGGAAGGAAGTAAGGACTGGTGGAGGGCTTATAAATAATCTCATCAACGGGGAGCCAACCCGATGTCCACTCTATCTTATCTGCGGTTATAGAACGAAGGCGGGTGATCCAATCTTTTACCCCTATTGGCATTTCAAATCCTGTCACTCGTGTACCAAACTCTTCGATGCAGTTTTGCCCAGTAGAACCGTAGTTCATGTATCGGGAACGGTGATAAATTTGCTCGATCATCCACATTTGTAATAACAGATTGCAGCCCTCGAAAAACCTTACTCCAGGCTTATAGGATATGAGGGATTGAAATATATCTGATACGATCATGGGTGCAAGGGTACTCTTGGACTGAGGTTTCAAAACATGGACAACTCCGGCTACACGCAAATCGATGTGCCCGTCTCCCTTGGAAACACCAAAAGGCCTAAAAATACCACCATGAAGGCGAAGCATATATGCGTCTCCCGCTTTGACAAGTTTCCCTTACTGCAAAATTCGCTTTCTGGTCTTCAAATCCCCTTAAGTGCCCGTACCGCCAGTATAGAAAGTGAAAAGTGCAAGCTCCACCTGCTAGATCTTTTGTCTTGATATGTCTGCTTATTTTCAGTAAGTCTAGAAACCTGTGGGGAGTAACAGTCCTTGGACCAGGTACTTGTGTCTTAATCCCTTCGTACTCCTGGTGTAACCCGCCATTTCTTCCAAACTAGGTGTAAGCTCAAAATCTGAGAAGTGCAAAACATTGTGAGAGGGGTCCCATGATGTCACCAGTGCCTCTATCAGATCACTTCTAGGTTGAATCTTTAATAGTTCAGTGAGCGCCTCCAGGTATTGATTGACCCAGTCTCGGCCTTGTTTTCCCAAATCTTCCCTCCACATGTGGAGTGCTAGTGGAATTTGATCCATAACCTTCACCGGTAGATTTTGAACAGTGCTCATTCCACACATTTTTAAATTAGGGTGAGTGGGTTAAAATATGTGAATTTTTTTTAAAAACTGACCTTGTAAAGATTTTTTGCAAAATCCAAATTAAAACAAATCACGGTTGCTTTTACAAATATGGCCCTTCAGCACTTCAGAAGGGAAGATTTTAGGAATATGCTTGCTAAGTGGCCAAAAATTAGAAAAGGACCTTAGGTGGTTATTCTTGCAAAAAATGGTCTTTCGGCATCCCGTAGGGACATTTCTTGCTATTTGGACAAAACGTCATCACCTGACTCTATTTATGACAAAATGAAAGCATTTCATATTTTTAGTTATTTTTGCAAAAGCGGGGCTGAATCCGATAAGAGTTTCCTGTGTATCTCACATCCAGTGAGAATCAAACCCGCGTGGTTCGGTAAGTTTTGACACAACTAGAAAATATGACTTATATTGAAATGATCTTTATTTTTTCTTCTTCTTTTTTTTGTTCAAAATTTCGGCAGAGTATTGAGATATTTTGAACACCGGGTAAGGAATTTTGTTAACCCAGGAGAAGGTGTTAGGCATTCCCGGATTCTGCGGTTTTAGCACGGTAGCTCAATTATTAATAATTGTCCTAATTATATGATTTATTACATATTTAAAACCTATTGTGCATTTTTACCTTTTAACCGCTTTTACTTATTTATTTAACCGCTTTTAGTACTTATGGAATTTATTTGAACAAGTCCCAATGTCGCGCACTCGTTATTTTTTTGTACATATTGTGATTCGCGTCACGTGAAACGTACCCGCGGTTTACAACATGTTTATTATTATTATTTGAAGTTATGGTCGATTCACGTAAAACGCACATTCGAATTGGAAATTATATATCACAACTATGCCACAGAAACCGTACCCATAGTCCTATTGATTTATTTATGCGCCTAAAGAAAACTACTATGTTTACGAATTATTTCCTAACTACCTTTGAGATTTATTGTAAGGCCAAGTAATATGGTAAAAGAACTGTTGGAGTTGAGATTTTTGTTCTTTTCATATGGACTAAATCTTTGATACATGTAATTCGAACCCAAAGTTTTGAGACGATTTCAATTTGTTGGCTCATTGGAAATTTGGTTGACACCCACGTACTTGAATTACCATGAAATGGCGAGACAAAACATAAGACAATTAAAAAACCTCAATACAGATTTATATAAGTTAATGTCAAAAGAGATTAGCTCATTTTTATTATTATCTCATGCTACAATGGGCGAGTCGGTCAATTATGGGTATTGAAGTTACTGGGCTGCATCCATTAATAGACTAGAATGGACCTCTATTTGACTATTTGTGAACATGGGAATGAGCCTGTGGTCAAGGCCCAAACTCATAAGGCAATAACTATTGGAAACAAAGCAAACCTTCCACAAAATTCAGCATGTAATTAACTTGCACAGTGGCAGGAAGAATCATATCCCTACTTAATTACCATAATTAAGGCATTTCGAAATATTTAAACAATAAACTTACACCAATTTGCTCTAGGACAACATTACATGGTTTGAAATTTATACTTCTGAACAATAGCTATCAAACTGCTTGAATTTACACAATTGTATTAACTAATGATGAAACAAATTATTACATTTTTCTATACTAGAAACTATACTAAACTAGAATCAAGATATTACACAATTGATCACTTCCAAGTGGTGAAACATTAAAAATCATCCCAAGCACTGATGATCAGATTTCTAAACTCGTCACCAACACTTTTAGTGTAACGACCTGACCGGTCGTTTTGAGCTCTAGCGCGTCGTTCGGCGGTTTGAAGTCGTGAGTAACTCCATTTCAGGTATTATGACTTATAGGTGTGGTCGGGATTGAATTTCGGAAAGTTTAGAGTTGGTTTGGAAAGAAAATTCTCATTTCAGAAGCCTTAAGTTAGAGAAATTGACTAAGATTGGAATCTTGAGTAAACGACCTCTGAATCAGAATTTGAAGGTTCCTACAGGTTCGTATGATGATTTCGGACTTGAGCGTATGACCGGATCGGGTTTTGGATAACCCGGAAGTGTTTCGGCGTATATTATGGAAGATAGCATTTTAGAATAATTTCATAAATTTGGGCTGTAAGGCATTTCATTGTGATTGATGTCCGTTTAGGATTCCGAGCCTAGGAATAGCTCCGTATGGTGATTCTGGAGTTGGGAGCGCAATCGGAAGTGAATTCGGATGTCCGGAGGTCATTCTGAAGTCATTTGGCTAAAGATAGAAATTTGAAGGTTTTGAAGAAATCCGACGGAAGTGGAAATTTTTGATGTCGGGGTTGTTGGAGCAGGTCCGTAATGTCGAATATGACTTGTGTACAAAATCTGGCGCCAATCAGACGTGATTTGATAGGTTTCGGCATCGGATGTAGAAGTTGGAATTTCTAAGTTCATAAAGTTGGGATTTGGGTGTGATTCATGGTTTTGATGTTGGTTGATGTGATTTGAGGCCTCAAGCAAGTCCGCATTATGTTTTGGAACAGGTTGGTATAATTGGACGGGGCCCCGGGGGCCTCGGGTGGATTCCGGATGGTTAATGGATCAAGTTGAGAGTTTGAAGAAGGCTGGAATTTGCTGTCACCTGGTGTGACCGCACCTGCGAGACTTTGGCCGCAAGTGCAAAGAAGTGATGGTCCGGATGGGAGCGCAGGTGCGATGATATTTCCGCACCTGCAAAGTCGCAGATGCGGGCTATGGGGCGCAGGTGCGAAGTTCGCTTGAGCTGAGGAAAGCCGCAGGTGCGGAGGTTTGGTCGCACCTGAAAAAATCGCAGGTGCGGGTGTTGGATCGCAGGTGCGAAAAATGGCTTGGGCACATGTTTTAAAAACCGAGATTTGTTGGCCATTTCTTCATTTTTCACTTGGTGTGGATGATTTTGGAGGAGCTTCAAGAGAGGGTTTTCGTCAATGATCACAAGGTAAGTAATTCCTTCATGTTTCTAAGTTAAATACAAGGTTATTGCATGGAATTATGCCTGAAAATTTGGAAAATATTGAAGAAAACCTAGAAATGGTAATTTGGATTTTTAGCCACGAATTTGAGGATGGAATTTAGGGTAAATTGTATAATTGAACTAGTAAATCTATGAGTAGAATTTATCATTGAGAAATTTTGGATTTCCGGGCAGGTGGGCCCGAGGGCATTTTGGTCATTTCACTGAGCGGAGTTGGGAAATTATATAATTTTGAATTGTTGTAAATATTAGAGTATATTGTCATTGGTTTGCCGTTATTTGGATAGTTTTGGAGCGTTGTGCGTCCATTGGAGTCATCGGAAGGGCTTGGAAGCCGGTTATGGAATTTCGAAGCGAGGTAAGTCTCCTTTCTAACTTTGTGAGGGGGAATTGTCCCCCTAGGTGAACTAATTAAGTATGTTCTATTATCTTCGGGGGCTATGTACGCACGAAGTGACGGGAGTCAGTGCGTAGCTACTATTATGCCATGTCCGGGTAGTCTAGGACCCACTAGCATGTCTTACGTGTTGTACATGTGATCCTGCCCATAATATTAAACTGTTAATGCTATTGAATCGGTAATTGTTTTCCTAAGAAGACTAGAGTTTACCTTTCATAATTATTTAGAAAGAGAATTGACTCCTCCGTGGATAATTGTATATCTGATAGGATTATGTTATGGAATATTATTAAACTTGGCAAATGAGTTTCAAAATAAAGATTTAAAAGCTATATTTCATATTCCTTTAAGAGGAATTTTACCACTTCCCTGAGAAAATTCTTTCTTGATGAAAATATGGACTTATTGTGTGAATATGTGTATCTACGGGTGCCTGAGTCGCATGTATGATTCGAGAGCTGGATAACCCTGTATTTATGTATAACAGCGTCGCATGATCAATTCGCAATCGGGCCAGATAGATGCATCTATGGTTCGAGTCGTTCTACCCTCGGCAATGCACAGTTTATTATTGTTGGTCCCCGCCGTTCGACCCTCGGCATTTCTTGCGCATGATATTTACTGCATATTTGCTCTGATTTTTGCCTGATTACTGGCCTGGAATTTTAAGTTGTCAACTGAAATGATAGAGATTTAAAGTTATTAAAGATTTTTGGAAGAAGTTGTTCCTTCCGGTTGATTATTTATTATTTGATCAAATCACCCATGTTGATTAATTTTTATTAATATGACGAAGATTTAAAGTGTTAAATGTGGAAAGAGTTGATATTATTTATTCCNACCTTCATAGCGATGTGGCAGATTTGGAGTGTCTAATTTGACCCCTCGTCACTACCTCTCTGAGGTTAGGCGGGCGACTTACTGAGTACACGTTGTTTTTGTACTCATGCTACACTTGTTGTGCATTTTATTGCATAGGTACCTTCATAGCGATGTGGCAGATTTGGAGACTTAGGCGAGCTTCATCATCCGGAGACGTTGCGCAGCTGACGGAGTCTCCCTCATACTGTATTACATTATTTTAATTTCCTTGTCCACTTGTATTTCGGACAAGCTTTGTAGAAGTTGTAAAATTTTTAGAAATTGCTCATGTACTTGTGACACCGGGTTCTGGGATGTGTTGGGATATATTTGCTAAAATAGGACTATTTAAACCATTGTATTTACTTAACGGATTTTATGTAGTTACTATGTATTAAAGTGAAAGGTAATTTTTTTCATAAATGCTAAAACAGGAAATTTAACTTGACTATTTAAATGATTGGCTTGCCCGATAATGATGTCTGGCGCTATCACGACCTTAGGGATTTTGGGTCGTAACAACGTGGTATCAGAGCGCTAGGTTCTCGTAGGTCTCACGAGTCATGAGCAAGTCTAGTAGAGTCTTGCAGATCGGTACGAAGACGTCTGTACTTATCTTCGAGAGGCTACAGGACTGTTAGGAGTACTTCCCTTCTTGATTCCTCATCGTGCGATTTGATTCCTTTGAGGGTTATGCCTATGTTTATTCCTACTCAATCTTACGCGTCGCGAAATGCTTGCTATGAATCAGGAATTTGAGGAATTGAAATGCTGCTATGGGTGCGGTGCGGTATGTTTCTCCCTGCGAAGTTGATTGAGGCTATTGTCGTTGCCCTGTGGAAGGATAATATGTGGTTTCAGCTCGGTAGCTGTGTTTCTAAGAGCGTTGAGGTTATGCTCAGATTGTGATGATGTTTACAATTGGTTATCGCGCGATGTCGATATGATGGTAGAATGCTTGCCCATATGTTGAGTCCTGATGACTGGTTTGAAGGGAGGTCTTCTCAGAGTGTGATTTTAAGATTTCAACGTTTTAGTTCCGGCAGAGGAAAGGCATTTGGACTATAGGTGGTCAGGTTTTGGATTGATAAAGTACTAAGACTTGGTGTTTTCAAGTAAGGTGGGATATTCACCGGTGACGTGATATCGTCGTCATTGATTGAATGGAATGTGTTAAATTGTCGATGCTATGATTCCTTTGGTTACGTGGGGTCAGTGTACTGAGAAGAAGTATTGAATAATGCGGTTGGCGGAGACTGTGAAGTGCGGTGGTTCAGTACCGGATAAGTGTTGATAATGAAGGCAGCTAGAGAAAGGTGATCTTCGGAGAGTTTGAAGTCGTGGTGATCTGCTGGTTTGAGAGCTACAGAGAATGATCCTGAAGTGAGGCTAGGCGGTGGTTCCATTTCTAGGAGGCCACGTGTAAGAAGCGAAAGTCGAGCAGTCGCAAAGTGGGGGAACGAAATCATAGCTTGGAAATAGAAGATACTGTCGCGCATTTAGTAGATGTCCATGAGGAGCGTACCGACAAGTAAAGTTGGTGAATGGGAACAGGCTTAGGATGTGATATTGATGTTGTAGAGGATGTGCAGTACGACGTCGTTGAAAGGTTTCAGTTGGTGATTTCCACATGTGGGTTATCTCCTGTGAATAGGTTAGCGGTGGCATCGTTGGCAAGTCTCTGTGAGGGGTTCTAGTGGCTTTTCGGTAGGAGGCAGAATGTGTGAATGATTCTAGAGAATTTGAGTATTTAGGGAGTGCTAACAAGACAATTTGGAAGGATTGGACGAATTGGTTGAGCAAGATCATGTTAACAAAGGAGAAAGGATCTCGGCAGGGTCTAGAGTGGTGCAAGGAGTAGCTTCGGGCTAAGTGGGGGAGTCCTACCATTTGCAGTTGAGTTGTAGGATTGTCTTCTCATGGGGTTGTGGATTGTCGGCATGTCATCAAGTTATCACAGCTAAGGGAAATGAGTAAAATGGTGATTGTGCGTGGGATTTGATGCATGTGTGCAAACGTTGGCCCTGTCATACTAGGGTTAGGCTTTGGAAGATTCAAAATTTATGCTTAAGGCATAGGCGAGTTGTAAGGATAGTGACTCGGTCACGTGTTTCATCGAAAAGGGTGTTCATGTGCTAGGAGAGCCTTGGAGTTGATTTTATTCGGGACCAGTCAGAGTGGGTGAATCTTAATAGCGGTCCTAGTGAATTCAAAGTTAAGAATGCGGCGCATAAGGGTTTCAGGCAGTAGTATGATTGAGGATTGAGCTTATGCAGCGTAATTCCTAAGAAAAGGAAAATGGTTGGGGTTCTATGATATGTTTCAGCGTGCAGTATAGTAATGGATGAGTGAGAGAAATAAACTCTGGATTGTAGAAATATTATCAGGAGGGTATGAGACGGGTTGCAGGATTTAGGCAGCATAGTCTCATGAATCAAGGTCACTCGGGATGAGTGAGGGTTGGGTTTGCTATGAGTTGAAGGAGTTGCTATTATTCCTGAGGCAATTGAAGATGACTAAAAGAAGATAGATTGATTAGCCATGGTTGAAATGGCACATTTACGGCAGTGATCAGTTCCTTCGATGTGATTAAGTTACGCATGTGGTTTGTGTCGGTGTGTGCGGGGCTTGTCGGTCGTCATAATGGATTTCATGTGGGAGCATTTGAGTGCTATGGCCTGTCAAGTGTAGGCGGATCCCAGAAGGGTCATGGTGGTATAGACTACTACTTAAGGATTTGCATGTTGGGTGATTGTGAGAATTCACTCGTGTGTTGAGATGGTACTCTTCAATTAAGTTAAGTAAAAGGGCTCTATATGATGGAGTGTTCACCCTATTGGTGGTTCAGAGGTTATGATGGAATTCTTGCGCTACCTCATATTGGCAGGTTAGGTGCGGTAAGCAGTATGTAACTGGGAGTGAGAATCGAGATTGCGATTCGGTATTGACAAGGAAGTCATGAGCTTGGATGAGCAAGAAAAAGTGATTTGAAAGTTCAGAGTAAGCTAGTGTTATCTTCAGTGTCACCTGAGATCGATATTCGGTGAAAGAGGCTTTGTACCCTGGTCATGGGTTCTTGATTTGCTTTGCAGCATTAGTGTGGCCGGTGGTATAGATGTGCAGACTTGTTGCCTTGTGTGGAAGGTCGTGGAAGCATGACCGCGGGAAAATTGTGTAAGTGTGACATGTATTCACCTGATTGGTTGAAGATTCAGACCAAGTATAAGGAAGTGCAACATTGCCTATTTGAGAATTTATGCCTGGAGGGCGTTAGGTTCAGTTGATTGTGGATTATGGGGGTGTTTGTCCCAATGATTATGGTTTTTCTCGTGTATTATGAGAGAAAGTGGGTTAATATGGACCCAGGTAAAGCTATTAGCTTATTTTGGTGCGAGCAGGGTAGACTTGATGTTTGCAAATGGATTTAAAAGTGATTATGGGTTCTGTAGGAGCCAAGCATGTTCATTTCAGTGGAGCACTTTTCATGGGAAGGTATTAGAACAATGGATTTTGCTCCGTTTTCGTCAAATTCATGCGATATTATGATTGTGTCGTGTGAGTTGTGAAACGGCTTGATAATTTCCTATGTGTGGAAGTCCCACGTAGTGGGGATGTTATGTGAGAAGGATAGCTCTTGAGATCCAGAGTGTATATATATATATATATCGCACCTCAGTTGTGCTTGAGTTTTGTAGCATACGGCTTTATCAGTCTCCCCAGGATAGTATGATGCACTTAGCGTGCTTATGATCGATACTCAGTAATTTGTAATAGTGAGCAAATCAGCTCCATGTATATCTTCTTATGTAAATTTTATGTGTGGATCGGGTGGCACGTCACCACGGGTATGTTATTTTGATCGGGTTGCACGCTGCAACAATGTGATGATGAGTAAGGTTACCATATTTATTTTTCTTACGTTCTACTTCCTTTTTTATGAGAAAGTTCATATTAGTTGCATGAGTCGATTAGTCCCTTTCTAAGTCATTCCTCTATGTGTCATGTCTGAGTTATGGCCTATTGGCGCGTTGTGGTATCTTGTGAGACTATTGGTCATGTTTGGGGTGATTTTTTGTCTGAGCAGTTCATACTGGATGAGACGAGATTATTGGATCAGGGATCAGTGTGATAAGATTATGTGAAATACATTAAAGGACAGTTACCATTATTTGGTTCGTAATGAGGTTATGATTCTAGTCAAGATGGTATATTGAGTGATTTGTTAACTCTGTAGTTGGTTATGAACTTCTATGCATCTCCTCCGTTGTGGTGGTATCGTCAACATTATAGCAGGATGTACGTATATATATCATGAGGTGCATTGGGAGCATTAGATTCGTGAAATTTTGGGCTATTAAGGTTCAGGGAACGTCATTGTGGTTAGATGATGAATTTTGCGGTGCATGGTGCTAATTCAACAAAGGTATGCAATCATGTTCTGGTATATCGTGTGGTAGTTGATACGGCGTTTATATGTTGGAACTAGGCCTGGCAGAGAAACTTCAAGTGTGGAACTGGATTTTGAGCTTAGAATATGGATAAAAGAAGAAATCTTCAGATTTGATCAAGCTAATGTACTCAACTGGGTCGTGATAGCACAGGAAGGTGCTCGGGGTGTTAAAATGCGATTTCAGATAACTCAAGAGCAGTTCTTAGCACATTCAAGGACGAACATCTGTTTAAGTGGGGGAGAATGTAACGACCCGACAAATCGTTTTGAGCTCTAGCGCGTCGTTCAGCGGTTTGAAGTCGTGAGCAGCTCCATTTCAGGTATTATGACTTGTAAGTGTGGTCGGAATTGAATTTCGGAAAGTTTAGAGTTGGTCTGGAAAGAAAATTCTCATTTCAGAAGCCTTACGTTGGAGAAATTGACTAAGATTGGAATCTTAAGTAAACGACCTCTGAATCAGGATTTGAAGGTTCCTGCAGGTTTGTATGACTATTTCGGACTTGGGCGTATGTCCGGATCAGGTTTTGGATAACCCGAGAGCATTTCGGTGTATATTATCGAAGATAGCATTTTAGAAAAATTTCATAAATTTGGGCTATAAGGCATTTCAGTGAGATTGATGTCCGTTTAGAATTCTGAGCCTGGTAATAGCTCTGTATGGTGATTCTGGAATTGGGCGCACGATCGGAAGTGAATTCAAATGTCCGGAGGTCATTCTGAAGTCACTTGGCTAAAGATACAAATTTGAAGGTTTTCAAGAAATTCGACCGGAAGTGAAATTTTTTTATATCGGGGTTGGAATGCGATTCCGGAAGTTGGAGCAAGTCTGTAATGTCGAATATGACTTGTGTGAAAAATTTGGGGCCAATTGGACGTGATTTGATAAGTTTCGTCATCGGATGTAGAAGTTGGAAATTTCTAAGTTCATAAAGTTGGGATTTGGGTGTGATTCGTGGTTTCGATGTTGTTTGATGTGATTTGAGGCCTCGAGCAAGTTCGCATTATGTTTTGGAATAGGTTGGTATAATTGGACGGGGTCCCGGGGGCCTCGGGTGGATTCCGGGTGGTTAACGGATCAAGTTGAGAGTTTGAAAAAGGCTGGAATTTGCTGTCATCTGGTGTGGTGCGAGGCTTTGGCCGCGGGTGCAGCTATGGCACCGCAGGTGCGAAGAAGTGATGGTCCGGCTGGGAGCGCAGGTGCGATGATATATCCGCACCTGCGAAGTCGCAGATGCGGGCTATGGGGCGCATATGAGAAGTTGGCTTGAGCTGAGGAAAGACGCAGGTGCGGAGGTTTGGTCGCACCTGCGGAATTGCAGGTGCGAGTGTTGGATCGCAGGTGCGAAAAATGGCCTGGGCAGAATGTTTTAAAAACCGAGATTTGTAGGCCATTTCTTCATTTTTCACTTGGTGTGGACGATTTTGGAGGAGCTTCAAGAGAGGGTTTTCGTCAAGGATCACAAGGTAAGTAATTCTTCATGTTTCTAAGTTAAATACAAGGTTATTGCATGGAATTATACATGAAAATTTGGAAAATATTGAAGAAAACCTAGAAATGGTAATTTGGAATTTTAGCCACGAATTTGAGCATGGAATTTAGGGTAAATTGTATAATTGAAATAGTAAAGCTATGGGAAAAATTTATCTTCGAGAAATTTCAGATTTTCGGGCACGTGGGCCCGAGGTCATTTTGTTCATTTCACTCAGTGGAGTTGGAAAATTATATAATTTGGAATTTTTGCAAATATTAGAGTATATTGTCATTGGTTTGCCGTTATTTGGATAGTTTGGGGGCGTTGTGCGTCAATTGGAGTCATCAGAAGGGCTTGGAAGCCGATTATGGAATTTCGGAGCGAGGTAAGTCTCCTTTCTAACTTTGGGAGGGGTAATTGTCCCCCTAGGTGAACTAATTAAGTATGTGCTATTATCTTCGGGGGCTACGTACGCACGAAGTGACGAGAGTCCGTGCGTAGCTACTATTATGCCCATGTCCGGGTAGTCTAGGACCCACTAGCATGCCTTACGTATTGTACATGTGATCCTGCCCATAATATTAAACTGTTAATGCTATTGAATCGGTAATTGTTTTCCTAAAAAGACTAGAGTGTACCTTTCATAATTATTTAGAAAGAGAATTGACCCCTCCGTGGATAATTGTATATCTGATAGAATTATGTTATGGAATATTATTAAACTTGGCAAATGAGTTTCAAAACAAAGATTTAAAAGCTATATTTCATGTTCCTTTAAGAGGAATTTTACCACTTCCCTGAGAAACTGCTTTCTTGATAAAAATGTGGACTTATTGTGTGAATATGTGTATTTACGGGTGCCTGAGTCGCATGTATGATTCGCGAGCAGGATAACCTTGTATTTATGTATAACCGCGTCGCATGATCGATTCGCGAGTGGGGCAGATAGATGAATCTATTGTTCGAGCCGTTCGACCCTCGGCAGTGCATAGTTTATTATTGTTGTTCCGCGCCGTTCGACCCTCGGCATTGCTTGCACATGATATTTACTGCGTATTTGCTCTGATTTTTTCCTGATTTCTGGCCTGGAATTTTAAGTTGTCAACTGAAATGATAGAGATTTAAAGTTATTAAAGATTTTTGGAAGAAGTTGTTCCTTCCGGTTGATTATTTGTGATTTGATCAAATCACCCATGTTGGTTAATTGTTATTAATATGACGAAGATTTAAAGTGTTAAATGTGGAAAGAGTTGATATTATTTATTCCCGATTTTAATAAATTGTCTATGATAATCATGCTTAGTGTCTCACTTGAATATACTAAATTGACCTTAGCAAGTGTCTAATTTGACCTCTCGTCACTACCTCTCTGAGGTTAGGCGGGCGACTTACTGAGTACACGTTATTTTTGTACTTATGCTACACTTGTTGTGCATTTTATTGCACAGGTACCTTCATAGCGATGTAGCGGATTTGGAGACTTAGGCGAGCTGCATCATCCGGAGGCGATCCGCAGTTGACGAAGTCTCCCTCATACTGTATTACATTGTTAAGCTTTGTAGAAGTTGTAAAATTCTTAGAAATTGCTCATGTACTTGTGACACCGGGTTCTGGGATGTGTTGGGATAGATTTGCCAAAATAGGACTATTTAAACCATTGTATTTACTTAACGGATTTTATGTAGTTACTATGTAATAAAGTGAAAGGCAATGTTTTTCATAAATGCTAAAATGGAATATTTAACTTGACAATTTAAATGATTGGCTTGCCCGACAGTGATGTCCGACGCCATCACAACCTTAGGGATTTTGGGCCGTGACATTTGGCGTGTTACTTCTTAAACCACATACCGACATGGAATTTCAGAACTTCATGCGTAAGAAATCCATCAATAGCAACTCAGAGACAAACAAAGGTTAATAAAAACATAATTGGTTTCATGATGGTTTCTTATTATTATTCAAATTTCAGTATGATTTTAGGTATTCATTACATCAGATACTTCAAACCAAACTCAAACTTGCAGTCAAACATGAAAAAGAACATTCAGTATACATGTAAATGAACAGAAAACTGAGATTTCAGAGCAATAAGATAGGCAAATAGCAATTACATTATTTGAGTCCACAAGCACGTACCTTAACAACACTAGTGCAACTTAGAATATCCAAATAAAGGCTAGAGAAAGGAAAACTGGAGCTCAGCAAGAGTAGAAGCAGCAAATACTTTTTTTGGTTTCTTATCCGGTGTCCGGTACCCGTATTAGAGCCCGATTATATCTGAATTCGCGCTGCGTAGGGCTCCATTCGGGGGGAAGCGCTCTCTACCAAAATTTTTTCCATAACCAGGGCTCGAACCCGATACCTCTGGTTAAGGATAATGTAGACTCATCCACAGCACCACATCCTTTGATGGTAGAAACAACAAAGTTAGCAACACTTTAACACCAAAATATTGTCTATGAAACCAGAAATTGAAGCAAACAACCACAAACTTGAAAAAACACAGAAATCTTTTTCTATCATGTTTTCTTTTTTTCTTTTTGAAATTTTCTGCTTAAGATCTCAAATTCAGAAGTTTTGAATTCTCAGAAGTTTTATTTCCAGTGTCTTCTTTTAGAGGAAAGCAGAGTGAAATTAACGTGTGTGTGGGGAGTATGAGGTATCCTTTATAGAGCGTAACCAAATGGTCACTGGTGAAAATGGTAACCCAGTAGAACAGGTTGTTAAACAAGTTAAAGAAGATGCAGTTTATACTTTAGTTCTTACTATTTTAGAACATTTCAATGGAAGATTTTCCAATCACAATGAGACACTTCGCACCCTTCTGAATGGTCTTAAATATAGACATTTGGGAGAATTTAGGTGGTATAAGGATACTTTCTTAAGTAGAGTAATGGATCTACCAGAAAGTAAAATAAGTTATTGGAAGGCAAAATTTATAGATGGACTTCCCCCATTATTTGCTGAAAGGGTTAAGAAGACCTTAAGAGGACATCTCTATGAGATTCCTTATGATAATTACACATATGGTAAGCTGATAGGTACTTGCATCCAAGAAGTTTTAAGCTTATGCAATGAGTTAAAATTAGCTCAACAGGTGAAAAGAAACCAGAAGACAGAAAAATCCCAATTAGGAGCTTTCTGTGCCCAATTTGGAATGGAGGGACCTTCCCAAGATAAAGGGAAGAAGAAGTATTTTGATAAGAAGGATTCAAGAACTTCTCATAGAAGACATCGTCATTCAAAACTGTCAAAAGAAAAGCATGAAGCCAAGAAAGCTCACCGCAAGTCCACCAGATTTGCAAGAAACTTCTCTAAGAGAGAGTTAAAGGGCATTAAATGTTATAAGTGTGGCAAGTATGGACACATTGCTCCAAATTGTAAGCTTGAAAAGCTTAAGTCTTTAGGACTTGATGAAGACACTCGTGACAAAGTCTATGGTTTGTTATATACTTCAGGATCTGAATCAGATTATTATGGAACAGGTTCAGAACACGGTTATGACAGTAGTGGTAATGATAATTCTGATATTAACTCTGTCTCAAAAGCTTGTGTTAATTGTGCAGGTGATACTTGTACGTGTGAACATGATGAATTTTATAAAATTCAATCTCAGTTTGAAGATCTAAAATTTGATATGATCACTTCTGATAATGTGATTGAACTATTAAAAGAAGTTTCTAATGAAATACTTAGAAACAAAATTTTAGAAATGGCTTCTGCTAAACCTTCTTCTTCTTCAAAATCTTTTGAAAACCGAAGAAGATTGATATTATAGATTCAAATCCTTATTCTTTAAAAGAAGTGTTTACTCGTCTTGAGAAAAAAGGCAGTCAAGATATTGAAGTTAGACATACTTCTCTTGATGATTTAAAAACTGAAGTTGAAAAACTTAAAAATGAGATTAGATCTCTCAAACAGAATCAAATGATTCATGATCAGAGAATTTCTCAATTAGAGAATGACGAGAATGATGATTCTCCTCCCTCAACACCGCCTACTGATAAAGGAAAAGGTATAGTTGATAAAGGTAAAAATGATGAAATTCCTATTTCTGATAGTTCAAAACAAGACAGTTTTCTGGGAATGATGTAGATTGTAACTGCACATCGATGGTACATTAAATGTACTATTTTAATTAAGCACGACTTTAAAATCTCTAGCACTGCAATGATCGATAGTGGAGCAGATGTTAGTTGTATTCAAGAAGGATTAATTCCTTCTAGGTTTTTTGAAAAAACTACTCATGTTGTGAAATCAGCTTCTAATCATGCATTAGATATAAAGTATAAATTATCTAATACTCATATTTTCCAAGATAAAGTGTGCATTCCTTATTTTTTCTTTTTAGTGAAAAATCAAATGCATCCTCCAATTATACTTGGAACCCCTTTTATAAATGTCATTTATCCCTTTTCAAAAAAAGATTCAAATATCTTCATAGCTAGTTTTAATCGTAATACCATAAAATTTGATTTCATAACTGAACCAATAACTGGAGACATCAATACTTTGATCCATATGAAACAAAGGCATATTGATTCTTTACAAATGAAAATTTACAGTATGAATATTGTTGGTACACTCCGTCCTGCTAAAGTACAGGAAAAAATCAAATTGATTTCTGAACAAATGGCTATTGATATTTGTGCCGACCACCCAAGTGCTTTTTGGAATCGAAAAAAACACATTGTGACTTTTTCATATGAGGACAGCTTTTGCGAAAATGATATTCCCACTAAGTCACGACCATGTCAAATGAAGGCTGAGTTAGTGGAATTTTACAAAAAAGAGATTGATAATCTTTTACAAAAGGGTTTGATAAAACCTTCAAAGTCATCTTGGTCTTGCACTGCTTTTTATGTTAATAAAGCAACTGACAAGAACGTGGTATTCCTAGATTGGTTATTAATTATAAGCCTCTAAATAAAATTTTAAAATGGATAGATATACTATTCCAAATAAAAAGGATCTTTTATCAAGATTATATGATGCCAATATATTTTCAAAATTTGATTTAAAATCAGGATATTGGCAAATTCAGATTTTTAAAGAGCATACTTATAGAACTGCTTTTAATGTTCCTTTTGGGCAATATGAGTGGAATGTTATGCCATTTGGTTTAAAAAATGCCCCATCTGAATTTCAAAAAATTATGAATGATATTTTTAATCCATATTTGGATTTTGTCATTGTTTATATAGACGATATTTTGGTTTACTCCAAAACTCTTGAAACACATATCAGGCATCTTGATATTTTTAAAAGAATTGTTATACAAAATGGTTTAGTTATTTCTAAATCAAAAATGAGTTTATTTCAAACAGATGCCAAGTTCCTTAGACACCAAATCTGTTAAGGAAAATTACTCCTATTCAAAGGTCTATTGAATTTGCTTCAAAATTTCTTGATGTTATAACAAACAGGACTATGCTACAAAGATTTTTGGGAAGTTTGAATTATATTTTTCCATTTTATAAAAATATTTCTAGAGATTTAGAGGGCAATAAATCCCCTTGGAATGATAGTCTCACTGAACATGTTAAAAACATTAAGCAACGGGTTAAAACCTTGCCTTGCTTAACTCTTGCTAACCCTGCTTAGCAAAAAATTATTGAGACTGATTCTTATAATATTGGCTATGGAGGAATACTTATACAAGTTAATCCCCATGATAAGCATGAATATCTTATTAGATATCATTCAGGCAAATGGACTGAAGCCCATCGAAAATATGCGACTGTAGCACATGAAATGTTATGCATTGTTAAATGCGTTTTTCGAGGATGATCTTTATAATCAGAAATTTCTGATTAAAACAGATGCTCAATCTGTTAAATATATGTTTGATAAAGATTTTAAACATGATGCTTCAAAATTAATGTTTGCTAGATGGCAGATCTAATTAGCTCCTTTTGATTTTGAAATCCTGTATAAAAAGGGAATTGATAATTCTCTCCCAGATTTTTTATCTAGAGAATACTTAAATAATTGACTGTCTTATTTTGCAGCCTTCTTTGATGATAAAAAATTAATTACTGTCTTAAAGGCTATTCCTTTAGGAAAAGATATTCAAGAAATGATTCTTGAAAAAATAATTGTTGTTGTTATACAGGAAGAAATGCAAGAATTTCATTTCTCTATACATGATTATGAGGATGATGATAGTCCTTATTATTTATATCCAGAAGATTATTTTGGATCAATTGAATTAAATGATATCAATAATTATTTTGACCTCCATTAATATAATTTGCTAATTTTGCAGCATGGGAGGGAACGGCCTTCCTTGGTAGCAGATACGCGGCAAAGGTGGAAGAAATAAAGGAAGAGGAAGATCAGCTTCTCAATCCTCTCAGAGGTCATCATACGCCTCATCTTTTCCAGTCAAACAATTGGGAAAAAGAAGTTTGATAAACTCAAAAATTGGCGAAGCATCATCTTCAAAGCCAACTATAAATCTGGAAGATATTCCAGCAGATAGTCCATTATATGGGCAACTTAAAGCATATCTGGAAACAAAAGAACAAGGTGATACCTACGCTTCTTTCATAACAGAGGGTGATACCCAAAAATGCTCTGAAGAAGCATCCACCAAAGAAGTTATATTTTTTTTGGAAAACTCTGATATTCAGAGAAGTGATGAACCTTGGAAGATATTCCAAAGATATTTGATAAAAGGGTTATATTTCCCAGGCGAGTCTTATAAAACTCGATCATATTATGAAGCTATTCTGATTCATACAGGGAGTGCTGAATTTCAGCATTTCACTTCAGATCATGAGAAAGAAGTTTATAACTTCTCAAAGATTATTATCAAACAGATTATATCTGCAGAAGAATGGGGAATCTCCACTATGAATGAAAAACAGGTTTGTGTGAACAAAATAAACATGAACCTTACTTATTGGGATTATATCCAAGCTTTTTTAATAAAGTATTTTATTATAATAATGATAAACATAAGCACACTTGGTTTATAAAAATTTGTACAAAAAAATTTCATCAACCAATTCCTAACTGGTTTATAAACTGGTGAAAATTCCATGGCCCTTCAGTAAAAATTCTGCCATCAGAGTATTTAAACTTATACAAAGAATGGGCTAAGGTATCCCCTTTTCTAACAGAGTTATATCTCTCAGATCATATTTGTAATCTTGAAAAAATTGATCATATGTATTTTTTTCATTGAGTTTTCAATTCCCTGGATTCATAAATGGCTTCCAGAAGTTGGATTTACTCCCGAGGACCAGATTCCTTGTCTTTAACGGGTCTATTATAATAATTTCTGGGATAAATTAACCAGAAAAGACCCAAAACCAAGCAGCCATGTGGACAAGAGCTTGTAGATCAAATACAAGCAAAGACTCAAGATTATAAAGTCATTCCACAAACAAAATTGGTAACTGAAAATTCTGTCAAACATATTGCAAGAAGAATTTCAATCCAAGAAGGAGACAAAGACGAGATGATTAATGAATATCTCGAAGAAGTTAAGAGAAATTTATTACAAAATCTCTCTCAAATTGATAAATCAGACACTTCCATGAAAAGTGGTACTAGCAATGATATTGCAGATGCACAGTCTGATGGACAAGAACATATTCTATCTGACAATGAGTTAGAAAAGGTAGAAGATTTTCTACAATCCCTTAAAGGTCGAGAAGAGCAGACAAGGATTAAAGCAAAAGGAAAATTTTAAGATTCTTTTTTATCTTTTAACTGTTTAAAACAGTAGATACACTATGTAAGGGACCCAGATAAGGGACCCATTATATTCCTTATGTTCCCTAAGTTTGCCTATATAAAATGCACTCAATATTCATTCTAGATTGAGTCGGGTTTTTAGTTTCCCTCTTATTTCCTCTCTCTCTCTCTCTCTTGTAAACATATTCTAGAGTGACAAATAAAAATTAAAATTTGGCTTGAAGTTCAGCATCTTAGAAAAAGGTAATTTCATTTTCCTGCTTTTATATTATTTTTCAAAGTTGTTACAGCCGTGACTATGTCCGGCTAAGATATCTCATGTTTATGTTGGATACATAATCTTTGTCAATTGTTTGCCATAAAGAATCCAGACTAATCAAAATATGAGAGATTTTTATCATAGTTCTTGGCTTGGTTCTAAGATGAAGGTACAATCGAAATATAAACTATTGATATTAGCGAGCAGTGGTGTTGTAAGTCCCGTATGAATTTAAGATAAAAGAGAAGCTTTATACTACTATTAGAACCGCTAAAGATCAATATGTATATAATTCTTACAGGCCCCTTGCTTAGGTAAAAAATTTCCATACATTCAAGCTAAATAAAAATCTGTTATATTGCGATTTTGTTATTAGATCTGGATGGCTGAGCGGATTACCACCAGCCTTGTAGATCTTGGGAAAAAGGGTATCAAAGCCTAGAGATTTTATGGAAACATGAACAGATTTTATAGTATGCAGCATAGACGTGAAATTCTTTAATCTTATGGATTTTGGAGAAACTAGTATAAAAAGTACTAGACTGGAAGAGGTAGATACACCTCAAAACCTTGATTTATTAAATAAATGGACTATCTAAGGTAAATACAAAAACTATTTATGACTATGAAAGGTTTGATAATCTTTCTTCAAAACAGTTGATAAAAACAACTGAGCAATCTTTGGCTCTAAATTCAGAAGAGCAGACTATTTGTTTATTAAATAAACAGGATATTAATTTTTATAAACCAAAGTATAATTATATACATATTGGCATGGTTCAAATTGCTTTTAAACCTTTAACTCTTAAAGGGTTACCGAAAACCTTTTTAACAGCCTTAAGAAATGCTAGAAATTTGAATTTTAGATAGTCGTTGATCGGTTCAATTGAATCTACTGTGGCATATGGTCCAATTTATTTTAATACACAACCTAATCTTCAATTGTCTCTATCTGATGTTAATATATTTGATGCTTTAACATTAAATGTCAAAATGCATGATTATAATTATGCTCCTGAATCCGAACTTATATGTTTGTCTTATAGCATATATTATAAGTGTTCTTGTATGAGGGAAAAAGGGAAGGGAATAAAGTGAATGTCAGCTGAAAATCAGGGGAGGCATCTTTTTTCAACGAAAATGGACAGTTGTCCTATTTTCAGATAAACTCATTTTCAGCATCTTTTCTTAACAAATTAGAACAACTATCCCTTTTATAGTGTTCTTCTTATTCAAACAACCCCATTAACTTCTGTATTTTAATCCTTTCAACCCAATTTTAACCCAAATCAATTGTTTTATTGCAGTAATAGTCCCTTCTAAAAATTTCCTGATCTAACACCTAAGATTCACTAATATCCAAATTCCTTTACCCTCCCCAAAGTTTCTGTTATTACAAATAGCCATATACAAAGGACACATACGAATTTCAACAAGATATCAAAGCAAAAACCAAACCATTTAACAATTCATTAAACTTAGGCAATTAAACTTATTAACATGTAATTGAACTACTAACTATGCAATTAATTAATTAAGCTAATATCTTAACAATCAGTTATTGATGCAACATTAAACAAAATACTATCAAATTAAACGATAATTTAGCAACTTCAACTAGGGATAATCAAAGTTACCTAAAGCTGGCTTTTAATTAACCTAAAATTGTTTAATGCAATCAAATAATAATTAACAATTGGCCGCAATTAAAATTTGGTACATTCTGAGCATAAGAGAGGAAGACAGAAGAAAAGAAATATAACTATGGTGTATGGAAAAATGGCCAGCCAATGAAACTTGAACGAATTTCAGTGGTCGTAATGTGAACTGAGACTAACATCAATCGATTGCTCTCATCAAGAACAATCGATTGATGTAGGTCTTGAGTTCAAACGGGCCGAGATTTAAGGGAAAATAGAAAAAGGAAAAGACTTAGGGTTTCACTTTTCGAATCTAAAAATTAAGAATTTCTGAGTTTCTTTAAAGGAAGTGGTTAACAGATATAGAAATAAGGGAACATGGTGATTGTATGGTAGGATTTTGGGAGGTTTTTGGAGCTCTGGCCGCCAGCGAGGGAGGTAAGGGATTTTAGGGGCGGCTAGGGTGTGGGATTAGAGATGAAGCAGATGAATGAATGGGTTTTGGGGGTTGGGGGGTCGGTTCAGACAGTTATAAGAGATTTGATTCTTCTGTTCCCAGCCGTTAGATCATGATTGGGATTACTGGGGAAAACAACGTCGTTTAGTTATCAAAGGGTTTGACCGGATTGGGCTGGTTTGGAGAGGGTTTAGGGCGTGTGTTAAAGCAATTGGGCCATGCAAAATTGGCTCAATGCGGTTTCAACTCAAAACAAAGTCCCTCCTTTTCCCTTCTTTGTTTCTTTTCCTTTGATTTTTAACTAAAATCCTAACTTAAATTTAATTTATAAAATTAAACTTACTTACTATATTATAAAATTTAAATAATTAATTAACTTAATACTAATAAAAGAAAATTATCAATTTAAAACTAAAAGCCAAAAATAAAAAAACGACCATTGTATTTGATGTTTGGCTATAACTTTGTTTTTTAGTGCATTACTTACCTTACATTTTGGGGTTTTAATGTTAAACTATATTATATTCGTGCTTAATTGAGTTTATTTTATTTTATGTGTAGGTACGTTAAAGATGAAATTTGAAACAAAATAAAAAGATAAACATTTGTCACGCATGGCAACATAGGGGAACTCTTCATTCTCAAATACAACTGGAGATCACTTCGAAGCTTAAAAGATATTGAGTCCAAGTAGGAGGTGGCAGCAATGGAGAATGTCATTAGAAGAGACACATCGACATTTGAATTATTAAAGGCAAAAATTTAGTTGAAGGCTTACAAAGCAATGAGAGGAAAGAACGCAAAAGTTAGGCAAGCATCAAAATTGAAAACGAAACAGAGCTGTTTTGAATGAAGTATTAGATTTATATCGTAATTATAGACTCGTAGTAAAAAGAATCTTTGAATTTGAACATCGTATGAGGCTTTATAGTCATTTTACTAAGGGTTCAAGATTTTTCAGATTAATTACGAAATTGTCACTCGCAGCTTATTTAAAAATCTGCACTATTTACAAATATGAAAACCTACATATCTCATTCATTATAAGATCAAATTGAGTGATTCAAAATCCTGGCTTCACCAGAATTTCACAAGGAATCCATTGGAGACATAAAAATTGAGTTTCGAGATCGTTTGGTACGAGAAACGAGGCAGAATAGCTGGCAGAAAAATATATACAACTAGGGTTTGTTCATTCGGTCATATTTTGAGTTGGGGAGCTCGGATTTGGGTGATTTTCACCATAGTGATCGGAGTATGTGTTCTCTACTCGTTTTTTTGGTTATATTTTAATTACCCAATTTTTTTCATCACAATTAAATCAAAAATCAAGAATTTTCATGGTAAAAATTGAGGGTTTGGGTAGAATTAGGAAACTTTGTAAAAATCGAATCTTTACCTCGAATGGAGGTCGGATTTCGAAACTAATTGCATATTCAGGCTTAGGGGTGAATGGGTAAACGTGATTTGGTCCGAACCCCGAGTTTGGACCAAGCGGGCCCGGGGTCGGATTTTAACTTTTTTTGAGAAAACTTAGGAAAAATTATAATTTTTGGTATTGGTTCCTTTAGCATTAATTAATGATATTAAGTTAATTATGGTTATATTCGAGTGTATTGGAGGTGAATTCAAGAGGAAAAGCAATAATTGAACAGTGGGTGGCCAACAAAATTGAGGTAAGTGCTTGGTTTAACCTTGACTTGAGGGAATAGGAATCCCCAACCTGATTGTTATGTGAAATTGCTTGTGTGTAGTGTATAGGCGAGAAGACGAGTACCTATGCACTACCAAATTGTTGTTTACCATGATCCCTTTTCCGTTTTCCATTTATTTGGTTTCCGACTTGATTGTTTTATGATTGTTGAGGATTTATATGGTCAAGTGATGATCTTTGCTATAATAAATCTAAGACCTGACTAAGAGTCACATGTACTTTTGTCTTGATATTATATAGATCAAGAATGCATTTGGTTTATCGTTTTTATGTTTTTCTTTTGAAGATTTAGTGAAGTCTTAAACCTTAGACCAATAAACAAATAAAAAAAAGTATTGATAATATTGTAGAGTAGGACCCTAGACTTTGAAAATGTCAAACGGTAGGATAAGATAAACTATTTGGAGCTCATTAAATTTAGGTCATGAGTGAATAGATGAAAATATTCATTTATAGGCGGCTTTTAGAAATATGTTCAAGTATGTAATTCAATTATTCCGCATATGCTACTTGACTATTTGTTTTCATTAGATTATTGCCAAGTATTGTTGCACGCGTGTTAAAAGTGTTGGTTGTTCCCTTGATTTTGTTATGGTACATAAAGGTTGAGTTGGATGACAGTGTTACGATATTTACATATATTCTGGTTGGTTTCATTATGAAATAATATTGGTTACAACTTGTGAGCTATACTGTGTTCTATTTACAATTGTTAAGATAGACGTGTTGTGAAAGGGTTGGCCTGAATTGTGAATGTTTTTGATAAATAAATCAATTGCTAGTGATAAGGGTGGACAATATGATAGTGATAAGGGCGTCCAGAGGAAATAAATGATAGTGATAAGTGCGGACAGGGGAAATAAATGATAGTGATAAGGGTAGACATGGAAAATAAATGATAGTGATAAGGGTGGACAGGGGAAATAAATGATAGTGATAAAGTTGGACAGGGGAAATAAATGATAGTGATAAGGGTGGACATTTGGGATCAGGTTTCACGCCGCAACAAGACAGTAATGAGGGAGAATATTTATGTTTTACTGATTTTAATTACAAAGATTTGGAAACATTACTGTTACTCTACCGTTCTCCCATATCTTGCACATTTGGTTATTTTAAATTTAAGTTTGGAAACTTGGAAAGTTTTGTGTGAAATTTTGGTGACATCCGAGGCCTGGAATAAGCGACTGAGTTATTTTATTTATTCATTGTTGCAGTTATATTTTCTTG